>PNEQ01125180.1:0-13141 GCA_003012365.1 Medauroidea extradentata
CAGCAGGGGTTACTTTGTGTCAGCAGGGGTTACTTTGTGGCAGCAGGGGCTACTTTGTGTCAGCAGGGGTTACTTTGTTACAGCAGGGGTTACTTTGTTACAGCAGGGGTTACTTTGTTACAGGTGGGGTTACTTTGTGGCAGCAGGGGTTACTTTGTGGCAGCAGGGGTTACTTTGTTGCAGCGGGGGTTAATTTGTGACAGCGGGGGTTACTTTGTGATGCGCAAAATTTGTTATTTTTAGGTGTTTTTTTAATATGACTTGAACAACTTCATTTGCATATTATAAACCATTAATTACACATTAAACATTATTTACTAACATGCAATAAAATAAATATTTTAAAGTGACACAGTCATCCAATCCGTCGTAAAGTCTGTGGCTAAGCCAGGGGGACTGAGGGGTTGTAACGCCTTTTTTTCCCTCGTAACTAGTTTTGAAGAAAAGTATAAAAAAATTTTAAAATATTTTCACCATTAGATTATTACAGGGTTTGTTACGAAAACTGCTTAGAAACATTATTTCGCACCTTGAAACCCAAATTTAAAATAGTGGTGGTCGGTGAACATTATATTATTCACATGTTAAACACCTCCTCTATTTTAAATCCTGATTTCCCTACTGCATAACATTGGATTACGGTATTTTTAACAACCTGATGTGCTAAAATACATTTTGAAACATTGTTTAAAAATTTAAATATATTTCGACCTGTTTTACCTAAAAACCTACAGTTGCCGCTGACAGAGGTATTTTTATTCACGGCTAGCTGCGGTATCTCAGGTCTGTTGTACGTCTAGCAGAAACATTATATCAGTACTTACGGAAAAAGTAAAGAATAAGAACGTGTAGTCAATGTTTACTGCAATTTTTTTTAACTATTAGACTTCTCTTTTTTTTTTTATCCATAGACAAATTAAGACTAGATGTTGAAATTATTTACATTGTAGAATTGTATTTAAAACATGTAACATGTCGAGATATTTCGATATCTTACAGCGCGTAGTAGGTTAATGCATAATACAGTAGACTACATTTTGACACTACGTCGTGACGAGGTGCGGAAGTGACGCGACGCCTATATTGCCGGACATCCCGTGGTCGCTCGTGCGGCAGCCAGGACGGCGCGAAGCTCCTGTCTTTATCTGCCGCCCGCAATGCCGGTGGAAGCCATACATCAGTGGTGCGTGGACGCCTTTGTCTCGCCCCAAGAGAGCACCGCGACGCCTCCCTAGGTACGAGTGATGATCCCGGCCGGCGATCAATCCTGGTCATCCCCTTCGTTCAGCGACCCCTCTTCCCAGTAGCTCGCTCCTTTCCTTCGGGCATTGAACACGGCGGAGACGGGAGGCCAGAAGCGTTTTCTTTAATCCGCGCCGTGCGCGGCCATAAAGAGGGATTAAGCGCCGGGGCTCTGATAATGCCGGCGTAAGAGCCGATGATGAACGGATTTCGGAGAGAGAGGGCGGGTAACTGCGTTCCGAGGACAAAAAACTGCGATATATTAAGCGGTTACGTTTGCTACAACTGCACAGGAAGCAGTAAAAAATACTCGAGTAGCAATTAATTTTTTCCCGAAAAAAAAAAAATGACATTCTGTTGACCGGAAAAGCGTTTGTCTACAAAGTAAGCAGTCCTTGCTTACTCAATAATAATTGAGATTTGTATATTTGCAATCAGGTATGCAGATACCAATTCTAAATATTAATGAACTACACGTCTGCACGTGCTGCCCCTACATCTCAACTGTCAGTGCGTGTTTATGAATATTTCATCAAATTCTTCAATTATAATTCTTTTATACACTCTTAAGAGTTAGTGGACCCTTCTTTTTTTTTTTTAATGTTCGAGGCGCGGAAACGGAGAAGGCGATAAGTCGAATGTAAGACGTCCGTCAAACACCTCATCGCCTCTAGGCGCGAAGTGCTGAACTAGTGTGCGGTGTTTTCATTGCCTCTAAACGCGAAGTGCTAGTGTGTGGTATTTCCGTAGACAATGTTTTTTCAAATTGACTTCAAGCTATTTTGTTTGTGTAAAATACGTGATAAAGTCCAATGCAGGTTTGTATGATTTTCTTTACGAATATAGTTTATATTTTCTCAGCTACAACACTTTTGAGGAGCTTGGAAATCATGTTTTTAATTAACGGACAGCAGTTTTAAAAAACCATAGGGACGCAGTTTAAAGTTGCCTTCTTTTCGTAGATAAATGCATTGGAAACATTCTTTATAGACCTTAAACGCACTGAATACTCTTAACATAGATAATACTTGATTATTTTAATTATTTGTAAATCTGGTTGTTCCGCTGTTTAGTAAATTTTTTTCAAAGACTGCAGCTTGTAAGGCCGGGGCAAACAATGTCTTGAGGCCGCTGCGAGCAAGAACCTAATTTTCTTGCGGGGTGCGGGGGTGGTGGGAGGCAGAGTAGGTCTTGGAGCTGGGTCGGTGGCTCGCACATTAATCTGCAGGCCGCGGTGTTTGCGAGGGCAAGCGGACCACCCCCCTTCCTTCTACTGCACCCCCAACCACCTTCCCTTTCTCTTCTCTCCCTCGCAAGGAGGAAGCCCCAGATGAATTAAGTTCCCCTTCGCGGAGACGTTAATGGAACTGTGCTGGAGGTCCCCAACCACCGGCCTGCTCTGCGACGAGAATGTCTCTGCTAGAAGACTCGGCCCGTCCCACGGAATACAGGCTGAGGAATTGTGATCTTCGTCTCCTGTTTGTGCCCCATAACTCCGTTCTGAGAACTGCTGGTCCATCTGTCTAAGTAGTTATTTTTATGGTGGTAATCCTTTAGGACAGAAAACATTCGAATATTGAGAAAGAATGTTTCTGGGTCGCAGTAAACACACAATTATACAAAAAGAACAAGAAATGAAGACAACAAATATGTATGTTTCAGAAAAAATTTAGAGTCTCACGTACGATTACCGTGAGCAGCGAAACTTACTTTCTTTAAATTCCAAATAATGAATGGCTACATTAAATTACTGTATGCAAATATTTACTCCAGATTGCACACGCAACAATTAAAAGTTGTGTTAAAGTGTCACAAGTCGCCTACGTGTCCCAACTGACGATATTATAGGCCTACATTGTCAATAAATGTGTAAAACACGTTCGATTCTGATAAAGGGATAGTTCAGTACCTCCAAGTACAGGACAGAAAAAAAATATTTCCGACTAACAGACAAATGGCAAATAAGATGCAAGAAAATTGTGTTTTACCTAGACCTGTATAAGGACAACACTGACGTGAACATAGGCTCGAAAACACTTCGTTACAGTAATGACAGGTCTCTAACAGTAAATGGCTTGTTTGTATTATGTTAGTGTAGAATGCTACATCAGACAACACCTAACGTACAATGAAATACGGCTCTTATGATGGAAAGTTCACGATAAAGAGAGCACTTCTTAAATTTCTCTTTCAGCCATTTTGCAATCAAATTTACTTTTTTTTTTTTTATGTGAAAACTACCTTGAAACCAAATACCACTGTGTTTCACCACTCTCAAAACTTAAACTTTTTGGCTCCAATATACTACAGTTTTTAATAAGTGTTTGGGAGTGATCATTTTCAAGTGAACCGACTATAGTTGCCGATAATAGCTGTACTGGCATTCCACAGTAAAAGATCCGCCCCGCATGATATGCACCATAGGTACATCGTGCACTGTAAACCGTAGTGCATACATGGTGCATTTTTGGCTATGTATAATATTCCTTGTTCCTCTATACGTGAAGCTTCAGCACAATGAGCAGGTCACAACACATACTACAGAAGCGGGCTTCCTCCGACGACAACATGAAGCGGCGTTTAAATAAACCTATCTGTCCTCGTCTTCAGGCACACGAACTGTGGGAGAAACTCCAGCTGGCTGCAGATAGTGATGTACGTATTGTAGTGTTGTTTATTTTTACGACAGACTCTCGCTTTTACAAAATATTTCTATCTAGAGTGAGAGATATGCAAAACTCACGTTTTTTTATTTGGGATAGTGCGCCAAATTTATATAGCTCTAACCATCGGGAGGCAAGCAAATGGTAACAGACATGTACTAGATTGCTATGCGTGAGCTTGATCAAAAAAAGGTAGACAAATTAAATTTATTCACGTTTTCCTAAGCTAGTCAAAGCCAAGTTAATCATTACACTGTAAATCGGAACCATGAACTTTATTTAACAAACAAAGTAAATAAGTTCGTTGTGTTGCTACTGTCTTTGAGAACGATGCAGACCTAATTATTACATTTGAAGTAGTTTCATTTGCAAGTAGAGATATTATTAAAGTAATAAAACAATAAATGTAGCAAATAATGAAACTAAAGTTATATCACTTGTGGAGTTTGAACTAGCATGCAAACTAACTGTATCAGGCTGACAGCAGTTTGCAGTATTTCGTAGCTAAACGTGCAAAAGAACTTTACTAACGTAGGTTTTCAAGTTAGTTATTTGGTTACTTTAATCAGCTATCAAGCATCCGTACTGTTGCAAACTTTTCTTTATTTACTCTAGGATGCCTCAGTGTTGCAATCTTACGTTAACAGCTCAAGGATGTCTCATACATTACAGTTAAAGCCAATATTTAACTAAATCCTTTTTTATTGCGTTCACTATACCTTGGATTTCTTGTTACCTCTATCGACACTGGCTACTTGATGAGCCCAAAGCCAACTCGACTGGAAACTCAACTTACGCCTCTGGCGGATGTCTCGCGCTGCGAACACCTTGGACGGATCGCTGGCATTGCTGTGCCTTCCTGGACACCGGAGCTGGCTGCCCCTCGGCGTCGTTGACGACTCTCTGGTAAGATGTCGGCGACACCCAGCCTCTCATCACTTCTTGCGGCGGCTCTCTCTCGCGCAGTCTTATCGCAAGCCTATATATTCGGGGCCCTAGATTGTGTTAAAACATCCTCCCGCAGCTTGCCCCGCCCTCGGCTGCGTTCATGGCGATGTTATTGTCGTAAAAATACGTTTCACATATATTCATTCTTTGTTTGGATTCAGGTGAAGCTCAATTCTCAATCAAGTTGAGTTCAACAAGTGCATAGATAATAATGGCTACTATGTCCGTCCTGAAAATTTTCTTAGCTAGTGGGTTAAAGTAGTTTATTAGCTCCCTTCTCAAGGTTAGTATAGGTCACATTGCGCATATTTCTAATAAGCCACGAAATAAATATAACATCTTTAAATGCACTATATTTTGAGTATTGCCTTGGAATTCTGCGTCCTACGAATTACCGCTCATCAAAAAAATATGTGCGATTTTGTGAAATCTCTGTACATAAATGCTAAGATGTTTCCTTTAATACCGACTGTGGATCTGTTTACTTTCCAGTAACATTTCAGATGCGAGGTATTTAAAACAGGACCTGAAATTGTATGTTTTAGCCTTAACACCTCATTTAAACTCTGCGTTTGAAATCTTGGTAAGCAGAGCCCATGAATTCGTATTGCCCACCTAGTTGAGTAGTGCTGTATACAGTTAGCCTACTTGGTGGGTCACGTGGTCTTCCCAAACATGATTTCCATAACAAGTATGCACTCTATTAAGAGTGAGTGTGTGAGTGGGGAATTTTGGTCAGCACTTAACATCAAGATCTTTAGCGCTGGTGGACGGAGAAATGAGGTGAGCATGGAGCCGCCGAGGAATGAAAAAATTAAGAAAAAAGGGGGTTACGGGAGATCCTCGAGAAAACCCGCCGACCAACAGCATCGTCCGGCACGATTCCCACTCTATATTTGCTGTCGAAATCAAATTAAATTCCATCGTTCCTGATCTCAAATCTACGATGCTGTAAAATTAATTTTTGCATTTTAGGTTCTTATAATGGGTTACAGAATTTCTTTTAAAATATGCACTCCAGGATACAGCTTCAACAACATTTTTGCAACAAATAACGCAAGTAGTATTATAACGGTTTTGGTAATTGTTCACAATTATATGCTTGAATAAGTGCTGTTAGGAATAAAAATTTCGTTTATCAGACGTTTTTTAGTACTACTGGGGCAAAATCATTTGCACTCAGATTGTTTTAAAGCAGGGTAGTTTATTTAAATTCTTACAAAAATTATAGCAGCAATAGTGTTTGTTGAACGCCTTAAACCTTTAATTCGTGTTTATAAAAACACTATCTAGTTCATATTCCACGGAAAGATGTTTCAGCAAGAGGTAGGCGATATTTTATGATTTTCTCACGCAATCCAATTATCACATCATGCAATTATCAAACACATACGGTGAAGAAAAATAGAGTGTCCATGACTTCGCTAAAATTGAGCCTGTGTTTGTTTGACGCATATTTGACGGATTCAGTTCAGTTGAAATATTGGTTGTGTGGCGCGGTCTTAACAGTATGTACAACATGTATGCCTGGTGTTTGACAGCCGGGACCAATAAGAATCGCAACGTGTGCGCTCAATCGTGGAGTTGGCAGCTGTGATGAATTACACGTCGTCTGCGATTTGGCGGATTATTCACCGCAAACGATCCGTTTATTTGTAAATTGGTCAGTTCTCGATTTCCAACATCACGATATCCCGTATTTGCTTCATTCTTTCTACTTGTTCACTGGCATCTCGTGTCAAGTTCAATGAATTTCGTGGTTGAATTTAACCCAGAATGTGACCTATTCAGGATCTCTATAATCTTTTGAGTCAGAACAGTTTGACATTTTTTCAGATGGGCAATGAGCTACCGGAAATGCAGTTTTATTTATACTAGAACCTCATTGGAACACCTTACACCTCACAGCAATTGTTCGTTACCACTGTACTGAAAAAAATGTACTCCGTGCACTATACAAAATATTTTATCATGATAGGACTCACAAAATTTTTTTGTTGTTTCCTTAAACTTGTTTTACTGCCGTCATTAAGAGTGCGTGGTAGATAAATAAACGCTGAAAACATAAATTGATTTCTACGCTTTTTTCGAAGCCAACATGGATAAAATACTCAATGACAATCCTAGATAATGGTATTTGCCAACTTTGTGAGTAAATATTTATCCAGAATTACTAATTCGTTACGCGTGATGTCTTGCGCCGCAGTTAAATGCACGAGATTCCGGCGTCAGAGATTGTGCCTCAGAAGTTCGTAACACTGGATGTGATTTTATTTAAAACGTTGGCTAAAACTATTGTCTAGGATTGCTATTGTTTAATTTTCGCAAATTGGCTTCAAGAAACCTACAGTTATAGATTAATGCTTTTAGCGTTGAATTATTTACCACGCCCTCTTAAAGTATTGCAATGACTGTATTCAAAAAATTTAGTAACGACTACAAAAAATTTGGTGTGGTCCATATTGACACAGTAATTTTGTGGCCACCACAAAACCTTATTTTCTGTGTAGTCTAAATGTATTAATGGCAGCGGCACGTGCAAACTGAATTTTATAAACACGTTACTCACGTGTATTATTCATTCAAGTGGTACGTGGAATACTCATCAACTGCTATATCTCAGAATACTTTGTTTAATTCCTCTACTATCTACATCTTCAGTTATAAAACTAACAAGATGCAAATTAATAATATATACAGTATTGCAATAGTCTTTAAATGGATTACAATCCATATTGGAACTATTTTATCAATAACGTCAAACGAACCAAATCCTTCCGTAGAGCTCTAACGGACCAATCAAGTAATGCACATTTTTCTGTTGCATTTATATCACCGAACACCGTTTACAAAATCACTGTAACGCAATACCGTCGTTTTCGGAAATAAATTAGTATTCTTTCGCTGTAAATCGATGTATATTAAAATTTTACTCTGTATGCTTATATATTGAAGAACATTTTGAGTGCGATACGAATCAAGCTTCTTTATAAATATACATATTTCAGAATGACAGCAAAAATACAGATTTCTTACAGAGCACGACGATAGACCTACTACGCAACAGAAATATCGTTTAGAAATCAATTTGCGATAATTTGAAATTTCATTGAGTTGTATAAGAGAGGAAAGAATAGTGAATGTCAGGTGTTAAAGTATTGAAGAATGTTCTACTTAAAAATTAACTTTATTTTTGATCAAGACAGCTCCCGAAGATACTTAAAATAAGAAAAAACATATAAGTATCGTGCATAGTTTATGAACATTTTATCAGACTTAAGGAGTAAGAGAAAGAACTTCAACATATTGTAAGTGCTACAAAAATAATTTTAAAACTATTAAACCGTTTTTCTGTTGTGTCAGAGCCTTTGCTTCCTTTCCATCCTTTAAAATACATGCATGAAAAGCTGGTCTTAAAAAGGACATGTAAAAAATATAACATTCGAAATCAAAGTGCCTGCACGTCTGCAAAGTCCGTTTTAAATCCTACAAGTAGATATACAGAACGTGCAGAATGAAACGCGTAATAAGCACACCACGTGAATCCTGGACTAGAGTGGAGACGAAAATGTAAGCGGCAAAATGTTGTACGCTGATTGTTATTTGCGCAATGTGGCAACATTCCGCTGCAGTTAGTCCCCTCTTGCGCTCCATAATTTCCTTGCATATTATGGGTGCAGGTTGAAATACGGAGCAGTCCAAACATGATTGTACGTTTATTCGACGTAACCTACATGAAATAATACCTGGATTTGGAGTGCAAGATGGGACTCTCTCCGTGCAATGTTGCCACATTGTGCACGCAAAATGTCGTAAAATTTTTTGCCACTAACATTTTCGTCTCCAATTTAGCCCAGTGTTCGCGTGCTGTGCTTATTAAGCGTTTGTTTCTAGATATCCTGAATGTGTACTATTATCCTGAACTACAAACATATTTGTATAAATTTAAACGCCACACACGAACTAAACTGTCGTTCGTAAGTCTGGGTCCTGAAGTATTGCAATTTTGGAATGCTCTTTTTTATGTGCGTGTGTGTGAGAGATGGAGAACAAGAATGAAAAAGGTTGTGTGAGAGAGAGAGCGAGAGAGAGGGAGAGAGAGATGAAGTTCGAGAGTGAGGGTGTGTAGCCAAAATGTTAACGTGAATGTGTAGTTTTATAACTTCTCCTCTAGGCACTCATGCTCATGTAAATTGCAGATCCTGCTGTTTCAATTCAGAATGTTATTTGTTTTGCGTGATAAGACATTAAATAAATGCTCCTAGTTTTATGAGCTTGTGTCTGCTTCCAAAAATATCATTATGAAAATAATAACGCAGATTTGTTAGATGCATGTAATGTCATTGTATATTCAAGGACATCGTGTGTGCAAAGCATTTTTATCCACATTTCAACTAAACCTAATATTTTGTGTAATTTAAATAATTTAGCTTTTTGTGACTTTTTGATAAAAAAAAATTCAAGGCATTCATTAGTTGAAATATGAGACGGCATCCCGTCAAAAATATCAGAATAGTTTTTTTTTAGACCAAATTAGGCAAAAAAAACTATAAGACTTTATTAACATTCAAATTAGTCTGTATTGCTATTGATGTCAGTATTTTACAATGTAAATACATACATCTCACTGTAAATATTTGGTTAACATACGTATGAGTAGGTAAGCAGTTGGTATTGCTGAACGTCTCGTCGACAGAGTAGTCATTAAAGATATAAACATGATTCACATAACTATCAGTAAATGGGGAAAGATTCGATCATAGCATTCATGAAGGAATATTTCCAGCATTGTCAAGGATATAATTTGTTACTTAGTGTCCCTATTTTATCTGTTACCCCACTTTATTTTCTGTGAGTTTTGACAAAACAGCAGATTCACCGGCGAAAAATCTTGCGTCATGCTGAATTAATTTAAGTTAAATTGATTCTAACTTAGTCAGGCGAAATACTTTGACTAACGCTGTAAGCGTTAGTTAAAACCAGACATTTTTGGTAGTCATATGCAGAAAAACCCCAAATAGTGCAATAGTATAAAATAGTTTTTGTCATTTTTAAGGCCACTTTGACACCAAAAAATTCTTAATTTTGAAATTGTATCAAACACTGTCCAACTTAACACATCGCATTAATAGTAATTACCCATTAAAAAAATACTTTTCGGTTCCATAGTTTTCGTACAAACCGGCGTCAAAATAGCAATTTGACTATTTTCGCTGCTTACCCAGAGTAAAAACTATTCAAACTATAATAATGAAATAATTTATAGTGAAAGTAATTGTATTAAGCTACAGAATATACACCTTTATAATTTCACGTAACAGTTGTACGTGTTGAAAAATAATTCTTGAATGTACCTAAATGTTTACATATATCTGAAAACTTGTATTTTTAAATAATACATAACTTGAATACCTGCATTAAAAATAATATATTTACGTGAAATAACAGAAGGTGTCATTCTATTACTTAATACAATTACTTTCACTCAAAATTTTTTCATACGTATCGTTTGAATAGTTTTAACTTTAAGTAGCAAAAATAGTCAGATCATTACTTGACATGCGCTTGTAGGAAAACTATGGAACCGGAAAATGGTATTTGTGGGAAATTACTATTTATATAATGTGTAAGGGTTGACCAGTATTTGGTACAGTTATATAATTACGAATTTTTCGGTGCAGAGCAGTCTTAAGCAAACACTTGGCCCGTATGATGTATTCCTTTAGCTCAATCTGTTGAGCCGGAATGGAAGTTGTACGGTGTAAATATGTAGTGCACTTGAAACATGTTAGGCCTACACTAGCTATATGAATAAAATAGGTGTACACTATATCCCATGCAGCAACATTTATGTATCACGCATGTTCTACGCAAAATAAATTTTTAACTGCTAGAGAAACCATATTTAATGTTCTTCACACCTCTCACTACGGGGAAGAAAACCCGTACGTTCTCTAAACACGACACTAACAGCGATTCAGCGTCGATGCATGATCAAGAATCCACAGCTGCTGTTTTGTTGGGAGATAAGTAGATCTGGATTTTTGTCTTGTACCTCGATAAATATTTACATGCATTGTTTGGAAGACGTAGTCTTTGATTTTTACGTGTATGTAGTCTACGCAGGATGGTACACTGCCACATGTTAGTCGAATGGCAAGAAATTTCTTGAAGGAGAACGCATGGTCAAATAAATGCGTCTTTTCGGTCCTGTTTGTTCGTCAGAAAATGTTTTCACATTATTCTACTGGACTTTCGTCAAACTGTAATTTAAGAGCATCCATGCTCGAGACTGAAACACCTCTTCAGCGAATCTAGAACAAATGCTTACTTATCTGACAAACACATATTATTATTAAATTTTGACTGAAGACATACATTTAGGCATAAATAAGCTTGTAATTTTAAGTTACTCCTGTACTGTCATTAGCACCAAAAGTTTCTAGTGCGAAGTTGGCTATAACATGAAGATAAGGTGGTAGGATAGGCCGTATGTTTATACTAACGAAACGTTGATGAAATAATACTCACGTCCTTGACAAATGGTAAGTAAAGATTTTACAGTTCATGTTCGCACCGGAGATGTACGCGTGGTAATAGTGTGTTTATGTTCATGCTGAGTCTTTGATCCAGTGTCTGAGCACTGCTTGTTTTGCATTCCGTTTATTATGTTAGCATTACGTTGTGTTAACATTGGGTGTTTATTTTGACAGCAGCTTCGGGCCAACTAAGCCAATCTATCCTCACAGCTCTTGCTGTCATCTACATCGACTACGTACCGTGTTGTCAACGTGTACGTGTGTTACGAATACATTAACGCGGGAAAATTAATGTCAACAATGAAAGACCAGCATTATTTCTCAAAAACAAATATTATAAATAATTTAAAAGATGTTCTTTGTGGGTTTAAAAATAAAGTGTTTAGTGTGTAAATATTACTAACTATTGGAAACACGTGAGTTATAAATATTCCGTAATACAAGTAGTGGAAAGATAGGTTATATAAATTAAATAACTCAAATTTATCAAGAAACGTGCTACAATAGATGCATCACGTTGTGAATAATCGATAAAAAAAACTAATTCTTACAAGAGTACAACAAAACTCCATACTGTAGAAAAATTTGTATTTATGCGGCTAGTATAGAAATTTAAAGAAAACATATTCCCTGTGTCAAAAGTTTAAGAGATTCATATTTTCTATGTTAATGAAACCAACGAATTGCTAGTCTTTGGTTACTAACAAGAGCAAACTAAATTTTCCCTGACAAAATTTCTAGTAATAGGAACCTAATGTATTCATTTAACTATAAATTCGTATTTGTTTCGGTTAGTTTTTTCTTTGAGCCACATATTTCAGAGAGCTAATTTAAGTAAACGTTCTCATTCATAATTTATTTGGCCATTTTATGAAGCTTCAGTAAAATTTGAAGTGCGTAGGTATCTAATTTTGCTTCCTCTACAACAATACAAAAATATTGTAATGCCAAATTTTACTTAAATTAGGCTATCCCTGAATTCGTTGCGGTCGCTTTGGTACTCTTTTCCGGTACAAGCTGGATTTTTTCTATCGATCTTAGCATAACACGGTTCGAGATATCTGCTTGAACTTGCTTTATCCTCTGCGCTAAACATTTATCACGTTAACATAACTTTTCCTTGGCAACGTTTGGATTAGGATTGAGAACATTCTTAGTTTCAAATTCAGTATCAAATTTAACTATGTTATATATAAATTTAACATTATATCAACAACATAACACATGGCGGTTGTATGTATTTACTTTACTGCATGTTACTAAATATTCAAACTCACTTTTCAGAGTACATCACTTGATTTTTTAAAACTCACATTGATGAGCGTAAAACTTACGTAAATATTAGTTTAAAATTACGCCATGTTCACAACCAAAAACTGTTTGTCCTTTTAATGTATTCTTATGGATTTACGCAAACGTAAAAGCCTTCACATGTTCATGTTTGAAGTTTAAATTTCACTTCGATCCCTCATTCAAATCTCAACAGTTCACTTCATCACTTCTGCTGTCGCACTCATTTACTATTTTTATGCAATCCTAGTCGCTACATGATATTGTTACGGTGTCGCAATCCCGCGGCGTCGGTGGCGTCGCGGAAGAGTAGGAAGACGATTGCACAACCCCGCGGCGTCAGTGGCGTCGCAGGACGGCAGTAAGTGGGTGCTGGGTAATCAACAAGTCACCAAAAAGTGGCGGATTGCGGCAACAGTGGTATCCCAGGAATCCGATGACTCGAGGAGTTAAGTGGGT
>PNEQ01125181.1:0-13141 GCA_003012365.1 Medauroidea extradentata
TTTTCAACAGCTAAGCGCGCTAGGTAAACATTGTCTATCGGATACACACGCGGAGCGGACTGACTCGTGCCTGGCGAGTGACGTCACGAGGGGATCGGCCGCCCGAGGCGCGTTTTGGCGGGCGTTCAAATCGCGCTGATTTCATTACGCTGTAACTTTCTTAATACTAATTTTCCAGCCGTAAGACTTTGCAGGTATGGTATTGGTACTAAAACAGTTGAAAAACAGCAATTACAAAAAAACATGCATGTTGCCCATTGTCTGTGTATTCATATTAGTGTCGCGTGTTCAAACTCTGTTCAGTCACAGCAATAAATACGTGTAACATGTGATATAACATTTGGAACATAATAAATTTTGTACATTCGCTACGGCTAAGACACGTTTAACATTCGGCTAATTTTGGCCGCAAATTTGCTTGCCAGCGACTATCTGAAGTCTGCAACGAGAAGTTTGAATTTCCTTATTTTAAATATTTTTTCAAACTTGTCAATGGAAAAAAGGGGGTGCGAGGGGTACATGGGCAAATACGGTATTCAGCAAGCTTAATATATTTACAGTTTTTGAAATAAATTAAATCGCACGGAAACCATGGGACATGTTTACATTTGATAACGTGGGACGGTTGGCCTCAACACCGCTCAGTCTGGTGGCCTGTGGCCCATCCGACCCATGCTCTTCAATTGATTGTTTACGTTTGAATTTGTTTGTATAAAATAAGTTACCGTAAAACAACTAACCATATCATGTCCTAGCAAATTTAACATTTTTTTTTTTTCAATTTAAAAAAAAAATTTTTTTTTGATTGGGTGATACTTTATAAACTTAATTGTTTCTTTCTTTTGTACAGAAAATGTAAACAGAAATAGTACAGCATTAAAACATACCTAATGTTAACAATTTTAAATGTTTCTGAAATTTTTTTTTTCTAAATTGCGCACATAGGCCTTCCCCACATTTTTTAAAGTCAAACTTTTGGAAAAAATTGGGGGCCTATGTGCACGTAAATACGGTACTTATACAGTAGAATCTCGATTCAACGAAATGCCATGGGACCTGAAAATGTTTACTCTAAATCAATGTTTCGTTAAATCCAACTTCATATTCCCTACCAACCCCCACCCCCCTCATAACCAAAAAAAAAAAAAAAAAACAATACAAATGTAATACTCAGACGTGTTACTTTGGAATATTAGGTAATTAAAAAAAGTCTGACAGCTCAAAACAATAACAAAACACATTTACTATCAGAAAGTAAGCCACACTCGTAAAAGAAAAAAAAGTTGGCAAAAATAATTTACAGTGGAATGCTTGACGAGCGTGCGCATGGTGAGTTAGACCAACCGCGCGCCATCAATACGTGAGAAGTGTAAACGTCACTGAGCCTTCAATCTCTCTGTCTCTCTCCTGCCCACTCCTCTCACAAAATTCAGGAAATTCCCATGAAAAATGTTAAAAAAATTTGCAATGAAAACTGAATTAAAAGTTTGCGAGACAAGGGTACAATAATTATTAAATATGTGCTGCGGTAGCCATTGTAACTTGCAGGCAGCCGTGCTCGTGAAACAAACTGGTTTGTCTGCTCGCTAATAATATGTTGCACTCAAGCGTTTTTTTTTTTCATCAAAAACAGATTATGTACGTTTACGCTAATAAATACATTGTAAAAAGTCCGAAAAAATTAATAATTACCTACGTATTTTTTATAAATTCGCAGGTTCTATCATAGGACGCAACAGAAAATAATCATGCTGGACACCACTGCATTTTATCAGTAATAAAATTAATCAATAGACCACACTGCCCTGCAGCACATTTTAACAGAGGCATGCAGAACACACTAAATTAGTTCCTGCGCTGTGCAGACTGGATATAGATGCTTGTTTACTCGCCAGCCGCCAGGGTGAGGACGTTAATTTGATACGTAAATTTTAATTGTAACTATAAAAATGACCAACCATAGGAGGGTGCTCTAATTACCCATGAGCACTGGAGGTGGCAGAACATAAACGAGAACTGTTAAAGATGGCAAATGTCCCCGGTAGCGGGACGTTGATGCCACTAGTAATAGACGTTTAAGGTATTTGTTTGAAGTGATGAAAATAATGTTGTGTAAAGAACTCGGTGGCCAGTCCTGTGGCCATTACTTACTGAATTACTGTCGTGAGCTCGAAGAATAAAGACAAACAATGCTGTGTGTTGTTCGTACCTACATTAACAACCCTGTGGAGAGAGTCAAAGAGATGGCACTCTGCCGCGCTACAATACTAAGCAAAAAGTTTATTAGATTGGTTACATTTGTATGAAACTACTACTAGATTTAAATGCATTCTCTTTGTCCCAGTTATCACTATGAGGCACAAAAGTTAACCAGGTATTTATAATTTGTTTTACAGTAAATTAATAATAATTCTTCCTTAGTCTTCAGGATGAATTTATGTTTAATAATTGTCATAAACAAGGGTGAGTTCTTTACGCAATACTGGCGAATGGGGACACAGTCTTAATCAATGCAGATCCACGTGGTGTAGAAGACATCGGATCAGTGTTGGCAAGATAACAGTCTTGGCTGCTATAAAAACTAGATATATAAGTGTTATGGACCTCTACTGATTCGTGCCCACAACGGAAAATACTGTATTTATTCACGTACCAACCACACATTTACTATATAAAACCAAATTAATGCACGATAACATTAGATTCTAGCTTATTATATGTAAAAATACACAACATCAGCACTACCATCAGCCACGCCCTGTGCCGTGCGTACAGCTCGTGGCGCCGTGACAACCCTCCAAGACGTGCCGAACTCCAGCATTCTAGGCAGCGCCGGATTGTGCCGAGCTGCACCAAGCCAGCACCAGAGGTGCCAACCATTTACCAAAGCTTTCAGTAGAAATTTTGCAAAAAATCCGTATTTTTCAGTAGTTTTCCGTAGTGAATATATTATCTTAACCCCTTGCTACAATGACCGTAAAGTAGCCATATAGCAATAACCGTAACTGCACCAAAAGAAATTGACAGGTTTCTAACCCTCTTACGGCAGCTAAGCAGCGGTACAGTTTGTTATAGCATGCAACACTCAAAAGTGTGTGTTAAATTTTTACTGATTTTTCTTAGGGAGATTCTAGCATGGCCTTTAAATGTGTAGGCCTACACACAATCACATTAACTGTTCGTCGGTATCTTCGGCATTTGTTGGATCTACAGCATCACTTAATTATAATACAGTATATTTAATCCTCGAAATTTCTAACTTCGAAAATGCTTGACGTGTTTTTAACGTAAATATGTATTTATGGAGGCATTTTTGTCACCGTGTTGACACTGAAGTCACAATTTCACGATTCACAAAACATGTGTTGTTGAGATACACTTGAAGCACTTAAACGTGTCCACAACTGTGAATATTCTGAACGATATTTGACAACAATCTTCTGTTTCAAACACATACTGGAATTTTAACATTCACATCAACATACTTTCGTTAAACTACGACAACACGGATAAGTTTCTAATATGGCCGACCAGCGGAAGAAGCAACAATATCCACACACAACTCAATTCGATCGCATGAGTCAACATGAACAACTAATCGATAAGTCGAAAGTCTGCGGTCTTGCCCGAAGCAATATGAACACTTGATTGTGTGAGATACATATAAGAACCTTAGGACGCGTGCCGCACAAAGTGTAAACAAACTAGTTTGTAAATACGCTACCATCACCAAAATATGGTTCCGGCAAACTAAAAAAGCGAGAAGCCAAACAATATTTGTGTGCCGGAGCGTGGGAAAGGAAATAGTGCGTCATACGATCCACACAGCTACGAATCAAAATACACGCATGCACAATGGAACAAGCCTGTTTATTTACAGTCGGGCGGAAGCTAAGGAATCCGTAGTTTATCAACAGAATCCGTACTTCCGTAGTAAACCATCGTAATTCGTATAAACTTAGGATAATCTATAGTAGTTGGCACCTCTGCGAGCACCACTGCCACCACCACCACCACCACCCGTACCGCCTACGCGCATTCAGCACGTTACTGCTAGGGGTTGTGTTTAGATAGTGAAAATGAGTGCTAAACGGATGCAATCAGTCAATGTTAGTAAAAAATTTAAAGTTTTTTTTTACTGTTACAATATTACAGTTTTTTATAAGCACAGGTAAATAAAATTCTTTCTAAATTAAAAAGCGGATATTTAAAGTATTTTTCCAGTGCCGACGAGTTGCATTTATACACTTAGTGTATTGTTTTATCCTAAACACGTCTGCATATAGATGAACAAGAATCTACGCACGCACAAGCAGTGCGGAGGCCGAGATAGTGTTTCGTCGCTCCGTCAGAATGTGCCACAGTACAGCTAGACTGAGCGCAAACTTCAGTTACGGCTTGTAGCTAACAGAGTGTAGTATACGTTGCCATGGATCATTCGCCCGTGTTCCGTGCAGCCAGCCATTGCCATTTTTGTTCCAACATGTGATACACAGTATTTATACTTCTAGGGCACAATTTCATTATGTTTTTTTCGCAAAAGTAAATTAAATTCAAACAAAATAGGGAAAAAAATTTTTTTTCAAGAGAGTATGTTGACAATATGGGGTGCGGGTATTACATGGGGACAAATGGTACATGGGTAAATACGATAATATTCCAAATTTCTGGGCTGGCCTAAGATATGCCAGACTACCAAAATGCTACTAGACTGAAGATGCTGTAATGCCCAGTTATGTTTAAGAGATATAAATCACTATAAGAATAAACAGTTCATAGCCATTGAAGAAAGATTATTGTGCTTAGGCCTGAAAACTTTAAACTTTAGTTCACATTATTACCAAAACACTTTAAATTAATATGAATATCCACAGTAAAATTAATTTAAATATGAAATCCTTTGTTTACAATAGTAGCTGATCTATGAAGTACAGTAGAGCCCCGATTTAACTAACTCGGAAATAAAGAAAACAGCGATTTAACGAAAGGATATTTAGGAACTATCAAAAAGTAACCAAAAATGTATTAAATAACTTTGATAAAATAAAATATAAAGTGTAGTGAAAGTCTATTACGAATATGTTTACTGGCCGCAGTATATTCATATTTCTCCGTTCAAAGTGTTAAACCATCCGTCGTGAAACAAAAAAAAATTGTTAAAATTTGATTTTTTGAAAACTTTGGCTGCGGGATTGACTGAGCTGAGGGCTTGCGGCCGAGCAAGTGATGCTGTGTTGCGTAACACGCGCATGCGTAGATCCTCATCCTGGCAGCTGGCGAGTAAACAAGCATCTAAGATACCCAGTCCACACAGCACGGCAGCAGACAGCACGGGTACTAATTCACAGATAGTGCTTCGCGTCTCGATCAGAATGCAATACTGTGCAGTGTACTTTACTGATTCTTTTACCGATAGAATGCAGTGGTGTCCAGCGTGATCATTTTCTGTCACGTCCCATGATAAAACCAGTGTATACTGGTGCTGTGACCAGTACGAAACTTCTTCAACGAATGAACTGTCTGTGAGAAGCTTGCGGCGAGTACATTCGGTGCGAGGCGGACATTTGAATTTCGCGTGCCTCGTGGTCGGGGTTCGGGCGCCTTCGTGCCCGGTCGGGGACTGTCGTGTCTCCCTCTCACCCTTCTACCTTCTTCTAACCTTCCTCTACCCCCCTACCTTGGCCGTGTGGTCTGCTTCCCAGCTGGTTTGTGTTACTCTTCGTCCAGCCTTCAGTGCATCTATATCGCCAGCCTCCCGACTAGCCTTCACTTCGGTGAGTTTTAAGTTAACGTTATTATTTTCTTTGCGTTCGCTCGTGCTGTGGATTCTTCCCAGTACGGTAAGTCACGTGTCGTTCGAGTTTGATTACACCGTTGTTAGTTTGGAATGAAATGGCGTGGTTGTCGAGAGGCAGACGTGTGTATATATGGATCTTTTGAATATTTAAATTTTCATTGTGTTAAGTTGTTCACCTGTATCTATCACCTTGTATATCGAACTGATAACAATAATGTTGTTTTCAGACTTTAATTGTGTGCGCCTTCGCTTTGGTAGTTAGTGCTCCCTTGCTCACGAACCAGTGTTCCCTTCGTACCTTGAAGCGGTACAAGTGTATCTATTAAATGAAATATGTTATTATATTATTTATGCAGACTTATTACAACAAATTTTTTAACGTAAACCACATTTTTCGTCGATGCTAAAAACGCTTGAGTGTAAAGTATTTTTAGCGAGCACAAGCAACAACGAGCTGGTTTCACGAGTGCAGCGTTCTGTTAAGTTACAATGGCCGCCGCTGCGCGTATTTATTAATAATTTTATCGTTATCTCGCGAATTTTTACTTCAGTTTTTATTGCAATTTTTTTTCATGGACATTTCCTAGATTTTCATGGAGGAGCGGAAGAGGGACGGAAAGAAAGACAACTCTGCAGTGTTTATCATCACTTCTCACGTGTTGATGGTTGCAGGCGGGTGGCCTAACTCACCAGGCGCGTGCTCAACGAGTTTTCCACTGGCAGTTCTTAAATTTTTTTCGTCTAATTTTTTATTTTAAGACTGCGGCTTACCTATTGAAGGTAACTGCAGTATGTTAGTTTGTGATCTTAAAATTACCTCCATTTCCGGCGAAAAATGCCAGAGGAGTGAACATCTTTTTATGGCTAAATAAATTTGAATTTAACGAAACATTGATTCAGAGCAAACATTTTCGGGTCTCATGACATTTCGTTAAATCGGGGTTATACTGTAAGCTGCAAAATTACATTTATGAATATTGTACATAAATAGACAATGATGGTAATTAAGTAGAGTATATAAACATGTGGACTTTACATTTCGTAGACAGTGAGGTCATTAGAGACGGTGTCACAAATAGATAAAATAACGGTAGTTGAGAGAAGAGTCAGCCGTGCACTTTGTTTTGGAATGATCTCGGCATTCACCTAGAGTGGTTTCCATAAACCATGAAAAACCCTAATCAGGATAGCCAGAGCAGAGGATCGAATCCAGTCCTCCCGAATGTGAGTCCAACGTGTTACCGCCATGCCGTCTCACTCTATGTATATGTAAAAACAAAACTAATAAATATCACTACTATCTAGAGTGAAAACTCCTACCTGAGTTTCAGCTGAATCCTTGTCTGGACCAGTTCTTCTCCGTCCAAGCCCAGTCTGGGAAGCCTTCCTATCCGATGATGCTGGTGTTTTCGTTGGAGTCGAGCTAATACTCGGTGACTTGGTATCATCGAAGCCTAGTTTATTTCTTGCTCTGCGACTGCTGCGTCCTACCTGAGGGGAGCTCGCTGCCAAGCTACCCTCTTCCAGTTTCTCACCAGACTCCACAACACTTGGACTTTCATTGTCTTTACTTTCAGGAATCACTTTCACTCTAGGACCACTTCTCTTCGCTACACGAGTGTACGTTTTCCTAGATGTTTTTGGTGTAACAGTTTCTGGTACGTGTTTCTCGTCACTTTCAACTTTGATATGCCTGTTTGCATCACTCGAACTTGAAATCTCAGTACTGCTAGTTTTTGAGTCAAGTTTTTTTGAATCATCTGAATGACAGACATAATCTGAAGAATTTAAATTATCTACCACTGTAACTTGGTCTAAGAACTGTATTACTGGTTCGTAGTTCTTAATTACACCCAATGGTGAAAATACATGGTGGCCATCTTCTCTGGAAGGACATCTTTCTTTGGGAATTTCCTTTGGAGGTGGCATGATTGTAGACCCACCCCATGAGTGTGAAAAATGTTTCAAGTCTGTAAAAAAAATTACACGTTTAGATCAATAAAAAAAATTTACACCTTCTACTACAAATTCTCTCTCTACTTGCATATTTACTGTAAACTGTACATGGTACATAAAAATCATAATTATATTAATATACTATTACAAAGATAAATGAAGTACAGGTAAACCTCGCCAAAACGAGTATGACCTATAACGAGACATTCACTATTACGAGAATTTTCAAATGTACCAAACTGCCATATACGAAAAACAAGGATGAAATATTTGTTTACAAAGACTAAACTTCAACGATACTGTTCACTATAACGATAGGCTGGTAGCAATAGCTATCGATACCTTGTGCACTCTTGTTGCAATATAACGCACTTGTGACAATTTTCAAGCTTCAGTCGTGGACGCAACTATCTCTCACACACCTGACACTCCGATGCGGCAATTTTTAAAGCTTCGGGTGTGACCACATCTATCGCTATCTATCTCTTTCCCTCTCTTGCACTTGTGGCACTACGATGCAGTGCATGCGCGTTATCTATCGAATTTTTTTATACGTCATGCTCTTTTACACATGGACTAAGTCTGTTTCCACCAAGTGCAGATCGTAGTATCTTGCTGCTTTTGGAAAGGTTAATGCCGTACTTATTTTGGATCAATTATGTGGCTATTTAGTCGAATTGACATTTTTTACATTTTTTAAATGGGAAACGTAAGCAAGCATACATCACTCGATATTGCTATGAAATTAAAAATTACTCCAAAGTGCGAAGCTGGGAATGTCAGTAAAAGTGAGATCGGCAGATAATACAATCTGCGGTCCTCAATACTGTTCACGATCTTTAAAAATAAGGACAAAATAAAGGCTGCCGTTCTGCAGCAAAATGTACCAACAGGTAATAAAAAGTTACATGCTGCAGACCATTCTGATCGAGAGGAAGTATTGTTTGAATGGTTTAACCAAAAACGTTCTTCTGGTGTGCCAATCAGTGGGCTGATGCTCAAATCCCAGGCATCGGAGCTATTTCTTCGAATGAAAATTGAAGATTTGAAGTGTAGCGAGGGCTGGCTGCACCGATTATAAGTGTGAAAAGGAATTACTCAACTTCTTGTGTCTAAGGAATCAGGAAGTGTAAATGACCAGGCAGTAAAGAAGTGATATCCTGTGCTCAAGGACATTTTTAAACTGTATGCACCACGAGACATTTGTAAAGCAGACGAGTCAGGTATAATCTATAACTTTTTCCCTGAGAAAACACTCGTGACAAAAAGTGACCCACGTACGGGCAGGAAAAAAAGCAAAAGCGCCTAGTCACATTATTGTGCGACAACATGGACGAAAACAAGTTTAAGCTGTACGCGATTGGCAAGTCAGCTAAGCCTCGTGCATTTAGTGGTGTACATGACTTGCCATGTACATATGATGCAAACAAGAAGGCTTGGATGACCGGAGAGTTGTTCAATAATGGCTTCATGCTTTTGATGCCAGAATGGAGGAGCAAAATCATTAAGTTGTTCTGCTAGTTGACAACTGCCCAGCGCATTCTGCAGTTAAACTGCGAAATGTAGAACTTGTGTTTCTCCCTCCATACTGCACTAGATCAAGGTGTTTTGCGCCTCCTGAAACACCATTTCCGCTCCATGTTGGTGCAGTATGTGATGCGAAAAATTGAATTAGGAAAGGAGCTAACGAAGTGGAATGTATTGGCTGCAATGCAGGCAGTTTCAGTTGCATGGAGAAAAATTAAAGCAGATGCAGTGGCTGGATGTTTCAGACATGCAGGCTTTGTCACCAAGCCTACTGAAGAGAATGTGGACAGTCCAGATGCTGAAGAGAATGTGGGCAATCCAGCTTTTGAAGACACTACGGGTGTTCTTGCTCAGTCTTTGCAAGAGCCAGTGTGTTGGAGAACAGTGAAGCAGAAGTTGGAAGTACCAGTCAACTTTGACGAGTTTGTGTTGACATACCGATGATGTAGTGTGCGGCGAAATGACTGATGAGGAACTCGTCAACTTTTTCTCGCTGAACCGACTTTGTCGATTTGCTACGCAATTTGACGGTGCACGAAACAGTTCGGACATTATGAATTATCAGCAACTATGTTCTAAAGATTTAAATCTGTGATATGTTTTCTCAGCAGCTACATTTTGAACACTTTCATGCAAACGGACACTCTTACATACCTTATAATCCACACGTAATTGTTTGGAACTTGGGAATATTTTTCGACGCTGTTGAACTTTGTTAACATCATGTACAGTATCTTACCCATAGACTTGTTGTGAACTAAGCGGAGACACTGATGCAGACGGTGCTTCTAGCCTCGTGCTACACTAGCCTTCTCAAGTGACTGTTGCCACACACCAAGAAAATATTACCAAGAATTAAATAATTATTTTTCCTGTTAGATTGTGACTTTAAGAAAAGAGATCAATATATAATTAATATTGTACACAGTGAGTTATATAATTATTTTATTGTGCTTTTATTTTGAAATTTCAGGTTTTGAATTACGTAACTGTATTTCTTGACTATATTTGTTCTTCCACCATGTTGTTCGGACTATATTTTGGTTTATATTCTTGCTTGCTTCTTGTAGTTTTAAGAGTCATTTTTTCATAAATGTTCAGTCAGCTTCCAGCATCATGTAAGTGTTGTCTTTCGTATTGTAAATGCGGAGTGGGTTGTTATGCTGCAGGACTTGTAATTGATTAATTTGGGTACCTCGTTTAGTTCAATCAGGGTAGCTTCAAACTGTTGGGAATAAAATTCCCTGACTTTTCCCACCCAAATTGAAAATTTTCCGTAACCTAATAACTTTTATTTAACCCAAATTTCTATGCGTTTTAAAATAAATCATTTTTTCTTCATCCAATTCAATGCACTTCGCACGTAGTACACGTTTAATGTACAACAAGTATAATGTTAATGTTGTTTTAAAACAGTTTTTGTAATGGGGCACGTTAAAAATCAAATACAATTTATAGATATACGCACGCCATTGCAGAAAATTGTGTCAAAGAAAACCAGACAATACATGCCGACAAACAGGAAAGTAAAAAACAAAAAACATCCTTGTTTGTCTGCATGTATTATCTGGTTCTGTGAGACAAACCATTTGCTGCAATTATGTATGTTCAAAATACTTCTTCGATTTGTAATATTTGCAAGAAAAATTCATGCCTCAGAAAACACTGATTACGTAGTAAACACACTATACGTCATTCGGAATAAAGTGAGCACTAAAGATTTAACCTTTGAAAAAATTCACTAGCCGTTACTGCATATTAGTCAATATTAACAATAGTTACATTATTGTTTGTATGGTTGGTAGCGAATCATTGCATGTAGTTCTGTGTATTTTATTATTTGAATACAGCATTAGTGAAAGAACATAAGATGTAATCGACCTGTATACCATATGCTTTAAAATATTTATTTACACTCTTATTGACATACCTACTGACTGTGTAATTTTATTTGGTTAGCGCCACGACAAAGTGATGCAACCGCCCGCTAAATTCATAACAGCCGTTGATACACAGCTGCTAACGCTCGCGCCACAGACGAAGTTCAAAATCCCTCCGACAGGTGGCATCAGAGTTAGGTTTTCACCGCTTCTGCTTAGTTTCGCTCACTTGAAAACGAGTTGAGTCATGAGTGTGTCTGTCCATTGTGTAATAAATATGGGTTTCTTATGAACATATTCATAAACAGTTACTTCTAATACTTTTGAATATCATTGCTAATCAGTTATGTTATACGATCGCCAGCCTGAGCATGTGGAAATATAAATAACATTTATTGTTTTCTGTCCCACATGTTAAGAAAATATGTTTTTATATTGTTTATGTAAATTGTGTCGTCGTCGTTCATGGCAGTATGCTGAACTGAAGTTGAATTTTTGGATTGCGTTGGTCATCTGCGTTCATAGTGGCGGTTTTGAATTACAAATTAATATACTACGCATTCATTTACGAGATGAGTAACGGCAACAGTGTGTGTCGTAATCAATTAAGAGTCGATGAAGAGAAAACAGTGTCATAAAACGTTAACTCGCAGGT
Organism: Medauroidea extradentata; assembly: GCA_003012365.1. Lineage (NCBI taxonomy): Eukaryota > Metazoa > Arthropoda > Insecta > Phasmatodea > Phasmatidae > Medauroidea > Medauroidea extradentata. The sequence continues at coordinate 11,816 of PNEQ01125181.1, forward strand.
ATTTGTATCTAATATTACTATTGAGTATAGCATATATACAGCGCCCATTCAATTAATGAGTAGATGTTGCAGATAACATTTATCAGAGCAGTGTAATGTGCACATGGCAATGTTTATGTTTACATGCAGCGGAAAGATATAAATTGGCGGAAAAAAAGAAAAAAAATCAGGGCTTTTTTCAGTGTTCACTTTATCCCGATTCACCTATAACAACATATTTTGTGTGCTCTATTTTTGCAAGTTTATTATGTATTGTGAAGCAGCTGCAGTCCCTAATGTGGACAGTTACCTATAATTATTTATTTTTTACATAATATATACTTATTTAAACTTTAAGTTCCTATTGAAGCTTAATACAGCAGATGACATGCCAAAATGCATAAAAGAGCCTCTGAGATTTTAAGGTAATTATTGAGCCATAAATATAGTGTTAAAATATGTGCAAGTTTAAATTGGTCAGATTAAAAGCCCACAAAAGGTTAGGTAGTACTGTTGCCCGGCTTGCCAAAAGGGTGTCGATCTGTTGCATGTGAATTGAAGTGAATGTTTCTTTATTTAAAGATCAAGTAAAAAAAAATCAAGTACAACCAGTGAATGGACTTTCCCCTTAATGTCTGTAAGAGATCCCATTCTGTAGAATCAGCATATCTTAAATGTCCTCTGAGCACAAGTCAGAGCTCCAGCTATTGTAACCTTTTAATGTTTTGAATGTATCATGTTCATGGCAGACATTCCAGTCTATAGGGCAATAGTGATAATCATTGTTTTTGTAAGTTTGTTTGAGGTAGGCCATGTTGGGTGTCTACTTGCAGCTGATTGAATTTGCCACATTTTTTGTCTTTTATAACTTTTTCTTAAACTTACGTGTAAAGAAGTTATGTAGGATTTACGGTTTGTTGAGCCAATGCAGTTCGTAGGGCTTCTTTTTTTTCATTCTCTCTAGCAAGTAGATGGCTAACCCAGATGGTTCCAGGGCAGGAAACTACGTCACTCAGCCGAGTGTGATATTTGTTTTATTATTTCCAGCCATCCCAGATATGAGATAAAATTTTTGTAAACAGTATTGTTCATGTTAGCCCTGCCGCTATCATTTTGTAAAGTTTTAGTTTATTAAATATTCACTTTATCTTTATTGACATTACAAAGTTTCAGAGAGTTAAGGTTTCGCGGAAACGTATTTGGTGCCCCAAACCTGAGATTAGTGAGATGATATATCGTCGGTTTACTGCCAAAAGTGACAATGTCAAAATGAGATAAAATTATAAAAATGCTAGGAATATGTATATGTTGTTCACGAACAATTGCCCAAGTTTAAAGTCCATTCGT
>PNEQ01125182.1:0-10969 GCA_003012365.1 Medauroidea extradentata
AAATATTAACGTTTATACATATCACAAAATATTTCATTGAAATAAAATTCTATATCATTCCTCCAACGCACAACAAATTATGCAGTTAACCCTTCGTTCTCATCCAGTGACGTATGTCGTAGCAGTACGTAAAATAAATCCATATATAAATATTTTCGTTCTGAAATTCAATGACGTTTTAATGTAAACGCACAGCAAGCTTCTAATCTGCAGGAACTTATGGTACGGGAAGAGGGAAACAGATGGCGACACAAGCTATCGTACGTATCGAAGTATCGATGACGCGGAACCAGCTTGTCGCTGTTTCGACCCACCCGGCCCTGCGACTTTCAGACACGGTTGCAGAAGCGACATGCCTTGTCGCAGCGACAAAATAGCTGCGACAGTATATTTTCCCCATCCCTACTTACAACCGTTAAGTACTGTATATGGCTGTAATACTGTTTATGCACCACTTCACTCTAAAAAAAAAATAACACCTGTTGAATGGCCTAGCGGTGCACGTCAAATGTACCAGCTGTGATCTGACCTTGGCCTCTCCCACTTCAAGCATCGATTTTTTTTTTTCGGTCGCACAGCAACACAAAAGATTTCGCTGCACATTGCGGGGCCGGCATATCGGCCACGCTCACTGCGGGGCCCGGATCACGGCCACGCTCACTGCGGGGCCGGCATCACGGCCACGCTCACTGCGGGGCCGGCATCATGGCCACGCTCACTGCGGGGCCGGCATCATGGCCACGCACACTGCGGGGCCGGCTTGTCGCTTGTTTCCGTAAATAAACAAACGGGGCCAGTCTTGCCGCTTGTTGATTTCGTAAATAAACAAGCGGGGCCGGTCTTGCCGCTTGTTTCCGTAAATAAACAAACGGGGCCAGTCTTGCCGCTTGTTGATTTCGTAAATAAACAAGCGGAGCCGGTCTTGCCGCTTGTTGATTTCGTAAACAAAGTAAAAAGGCCTAACGAAATTCTGTTCAACATCAATTAAAAACACCTCAATTTTTTTTTAGATTTGTTTCCCCCCTCAATCGAAACGTAAATTTTAGGTTAAAAATGGGTGGGGCTATACACGAGTAAATACGGTAATAATAAAAAAAAAAATTAAAATTATTTTAGAACAAAAAAGTAAAAGAAGAAAACATAACTAAAAATAGTTTTGAAATTACAGTACATACATATTATACACACAGAAAGTTTAACAAAACTAAAGACTATAATAAGAATTTTTTTTTGTAATATCAGAAACATGTTGGTTTAACTGAATACGTAATTTGAAAACTACGTAGAAGCATTAAGAAACTGCATCAACTTCTGTTCGTTGAATTATGTCTTTATGAAAAATGTGCACGATTAAGTGAAATTAAATGATATCCACCACATGTTCCCGCCTTTTGGCAGGATCACAATGTATAGTGTAAGACTGGAAAATGTTTTCGTTGTTAGCCAGAACAAATTTCGATAACACATTTATCATTCATTGAAATCTGAAAATTTTTCTTCAATACGATTTTGTACTACCAATTTTTTTTTACTAAAACTAAAATGAATATAACTTACTGATTTTTTGTTACAGTTTCAATAATGAATATTTGCAAAATCATACCATCTAGTTTTATTAAATGTTGGTAAATGCTGACACATAAAGTCAGTCATGATTATCGCTGGTACATGATGAAGGAAACACAAATGAGTAGGAATTACGTAAATATGCAAGGTTTATGAGTGTTCTCTAATAACTGCCAGCTGGCATGCTATAAGCTATTCACAATAAAGTGTGCCCATTTTAAACCTTTCCTAACAGGCATTAACTACCTACTAAACAATACATTACAATGCCAATCAAAAATGCTTAAATTTTTAAAAACAATGTTTGTGTGTCTGTAAATTAAATGTCCTACAATTATTATTTAAATTTTATACTAAACAGCATGATAAATTAAATTTGGTATGGTAGTTAGCAGTGTTAATAAAAAGTATTTTCTTTACATTTTTGGGATCAAACTCCATTTATAAACAATGGTTTTATGTTATTTTCAAGGACATTTACAAAAACACATGTCATGGACCTATACAAATTACAAGCACAGTAGCACCCCAATTCAACGAAACACCGCGGTTCCAAAAATTCTTGTCGCTATATGGATGTTTCGTAAAATCCGAGTTCGTTAAGTAGGGAATCCTGGGTCACAGTTCCCGAAAATATTATCGCCAAATAGATGTTTCTCTAAATCCGAGGTTGTAAAATCGGGGTTATACATGTCATGGTCAACAAGTCCCCCACCTCTCACATTTCAGTGCGTGGGGAACTATAAGACGGCAAAAGATAATACAATTGGACTGGTGGAGCACCCATTATCGGCAAATTTGGTAAGTCACATGAGATATGTGACAGCAACTTTGAGATATTCGGATCGCTGTTAGGCATCTATAATTACAAACTATTGGCCAAAGGGTTGATTTGCTAGTGCCCTTACTTCTATCCCACTATCAGAATATATAAATAACAGCAAAGTACTGAGAGCTGGAGTCACTGCTCGTGGAAGTCTGGGAAACATGCACACAACTAGGTTAAGGCCTGCTGTCAGATTGTAATTGCCAAGACTTAGAGCAAGGTGACAGGAGTCTCGTACATTCTAAACATGAAGGAAAGTTATGTTGCGTGTGAGGAGGCAAATATAAATAAATTGTCCATAAACTTGTGCAGTTACAATATTCTTCCTTTACCAAGCTTGTAACTCGTCCACGACTCTTTCGTACCACAATTTACAAGTGGAAGGTAAGAAAAGAGTATTTTTCTTAGCAGAGTGTCTATACGTTCAGCTGACTCAAGTTCTGTCACTCCTACAGGCAAGACAGCCAGGAGGAGCAATCCTTAAGCTTATAAAGGTTTGTGTATGGACACAGGTTATGATAAACATCCTTCTAACAACTGGTATAACACAACTACAGCTTAAGAAAAAAAACCAGGGACTGTGATACTGTAAAGTATGCTGAAACTATAGCAAACAATACGTAAGTACCGTACTCTAATTTTTTTTCTGTAATACCGTAAAACTCTTAGTCATTAAAATTTTTTTTTGACTTCAACAAATATTCATGTGCTTATCAAACGTTAATTTAATCAATAAAGAAAACTTTCTTCTAGGTATTTATCGATTTGCCTACCTAATTACTGATCACAATGTGTGTTTTATTTTCATTCTTTTGGAATTCAAAGAAAGAGTACGATGAAATATTATATTGTATTTACATAGTTCAAACAATTTACATTCAAACTGAATCTACAATTACATTATCTGACATTACAAAAAAAATTGTATAGTCCTAAGCTTTTCTTAAACTATCGTAAAGGTTAAAACTGCTTAACATTATTATTAATTTACAATTCAGTTTAATAAAATTTCAAACAGATTTTTTTGTTTGAATTTAAACTTGTTTATTAAATCTTGCAATTTTTTTATTGTAGACAAAAATAAAATTACACAAACTACACATAAACACTGAAGATAAGTGCAAGAAAGATATTTTTCACTACATAAAAAATTAGCTTGTACTTCACACTGACCCTAATACCAACGTCAGTTACACATTAAAAAATTCTTTAAAATGTTTAGAATTTAAATAAAATCCAATATCAACTATGGAACAACAGAGCTCTGAACTGCTAATTTTTTTAATAGAAAAAAAAAAAGTGTGTTACAGTATTAATTTCAGTGTAACCAAAAAGAAATGACCAACAAATTTTCTTAGTGCTGTAATGTTTACTCATCAGCAGTGCAAACAAGTGATTTTGCAGCTAAGCTGTAACATTCCAAAACCAAATAATAACAAAATTCCACGATTCCATACACATACACTCAGTCAAATACTTTATATGCAGATCGTAATGATACATATATGGTTTTGACTCCAGAAATAAACAAAGCAATACAAATAGGTTATTAAAAGATAAAATAATACAAAATGCAATTACAACTCAACACATCACAATAAAAAACTTGGTAACTTATCATCATGGCAATAAACACAATAAAAAATTGCAAAACACTAATATAAACAATTTCAGATACAAACATCCCTTGAAAAAGAAAATTATTTAAGGTTAAGCATCACCAGCCATAATTTTGCACTTTTTTGAACTTCTAAGAAGAAAAATTATGGAAATTGTGATTACAAATGATTTTCTGTTTCCCTCGTGCTACAGTACATATATGCCATCAAAATACTCTAGAACGCCTATGCTACACTTTCTAAGGGGCAAATGAAAAATGGTGTAAATGAGGGGAAAGTGTAAATGGAGAGCAACAACAAAAACTGTAACAAACCATCTATTGATGATACACTTTTACAAGTTAATTCATAATTGCAGCACAGCTGTAATATGTGACCTGAATAAGTCTTTTGTAAGTAAAATATAATCAATACAGTATGCTAACAAAACATTTTTAGTATCCACATGCTACTGGGCATAGATTAAGGAAAGGTGTAATTTATAATACTACCATTGATTAAAATTACCATTCTGTATTTAAAACTTTTTGTACACTAAAGTCTGTCTCATTTAAGTATTCCATATTTTGACACTTCACTACTGAGAAGTGTGTGTGTACACAGGCTTGCGAAAATCGTGCTTTTCGAGGAAGCCAGGTAGGTTTAAAGCTCCAAACTATGGAATTGTCGGACACATGTCTCTGAAGAAAAATGTCAAAATACGGAAGAGTTACATCAGACAGACTATACATAGGTACGGGCCACAGTTTTCACTCTTATCAAAATTTCATTCCTCTTCCACGATATCAACATTTCATTTGTTAGTGGAGGGAAAAATATTGTGATCTTCATAAAACAATAAGTGTAAATCAGGGGAAGCAAGCATCAACTGAAGTGTAAATGACAAAAATACAATACATAGAATATAGAGGGAAATTAATGAGAACCAGAACAAATGGTGTATTTAAGAGGAAAATGTAATTCAGGGGAATATAAAATCAGGGTACTACATACCCATTTATGATAAAGCTGCAGTTAATCAAATAAATTACGGTATTTTTACAAAAAAATTTGCTTTAATAGTTACAACATGAGACGGCATGTTAATACTTTAGAGCAAAGTGATCTATAATCTACAATCAAAATTTTGGTTTACCTTCTCAGAAGTTCAAAAAAGTGCCAAATAAACAATTCTAAAGTGGTGGGTGAGGCGTACAGACCTTAACACCTCATTAACATCAAGCAGTCCAATTGCTCAGATCATCAGAAAGGCGCAGAAGTTGTCCTGCTCACTGCAGGTCAACTGAGACAGAGATATGCAAAGAGCTGGTCACTGAGAGAGCCTAGCTACGCCCATGCCTCACACCTGGGTCAGCTTCGCTGCCCTCCAGCTGAAGAAGCTGCTGCTGCGTTCTCAGCATCACTTCCCGGAGATCGCCATTCCTCTCCTGCTGGTCTGCAAGCTGCAACACACAACATTATTGCATGCATGTGGGCCGGCCACTACACAGTGTTTTTTCAACCTGCTTCAGGGTAGTGAAATACCTACATCATTTTAAGGCCACGTTGGTTTTTTTTTTATCATATTGATGGAAAAAAACTCGTAAACTTTTTTAATGGAATGCTTTCATAAAATTCTAGACTAAGAGCAGTCATACGATGCATAATTCTACGTAGGCGTTCAGAAAAATAATGCATCATTCATTCATAAAAAGTTACGTATTTTGCTTAATTTTGGCTTACTTTTAATAACAAAATTTGTGCTACTTTGGGAGAAAAACTACTTTGTAACTATCAAAAAATTAGGTACACATTATAATATACTTGTGAAAACAATGTAGGAATTTTTTTGACATGCCAATTATGTTGCTTCACAAAAAATATTTTCAAAACTCCTGTAAAACTAAATAAGAAGCAGAAATCACTTTCCAAACCATAGTTAACAGTATTTGCTACAGACATAATTATGTATGCTGTTACATGTTTCATGGCCAATTGCGATTTTCTAGTAACAGGTTCTTATTTCAATTTCAATGTGGTTAATACAATAATTTGAGTATATTTTTACAGTGTATTTTTTCATAGACATTTTCAATCTGGTGTAATAAAGATTGAGAAGAATTAACTTCTTACTAACTGGGCTTAGCAAGCTTCGAGACGAGTAAAGTAAACCAGTTAAAAACAGAAAGATAGATCCTGAATAATGCTGTTTGGCTACATAATGAAAATATAAAAGAAGCAGTAACCACAGAATATGAATAGAATGGCAAGTGGGAAGTAAACGAATAAAAGGGAGACAGAGAAAAATATTGCTAAAAAGAGTGAGGAGCAGTGTTGAAGACAGGGAGGAATGAACATGAACAAGAAGTAGTGAGAGAAACGGTGGAAGCATAAAATAAGATGGAAAGGCAATATTTACATACAGGCCTGGCTAACAGCTGGAAAATGTACAAATTAATATAACAATGTGGTTACTTACAGCAGCAGTTAGATTTCTGATCACATCCTCATTCTTTGCAATTTTCTTTTCCTGAAACACAAACAATGGAAGAACTAAGAAATTATCCAGTAATTTCTGTCAAGTAAACAACTGGTTGTGGACAAACTTAAAAGTGTTCTTGGATGGAGAAAAAGGTCTCATCACAACACATCTTCCTCAGAAAACACAGCAAAAACAAAGAGGAACACAAATAAAAAAAAAAAAGGAGCCTAAATCAAACAACAATTATAATAAAATTTTACAGGAACAAAAAAAAAGTACCACTAAAAAAAAACTATTTGCACAACGTCCACTATAAAATACATACTTAACATTACAAAACACACACAAACAACAAACAAACAAAAAAAAACTACCTAAATATTTTGCATAAACAGATATTAAGAATGCCATCTGTCATGGCTGCCAAACAGTGCACAGAGCCTCAGTCATGTTATACGTACCTAACTACTGTTTAACTATGTGCAAATATTTCTATATTTTGTCCGCATACAAATAGTATTTAATAATGTTTTTGTGTTTGAATAGTTCTTTCTTCTGTTAAGTGTTTAACGTTCATTTCATTAAATAAAAAAAAGGGAAAACCAAGGATAAATGGGAGTGTCAGAGCTGAAAGTTTGATACAGGCAAGCAGACAATCAATGCCTTGCAAGCAGGGACTATGACATATGCAACGCGCAAGCCCTATATGCTCTTACTGCCCCGGTGGATCTAGGCGTCGGACACGGAAAATATTTCTAGCCAGACAGTGCTCTTAATAGGGAGTTTAACATCGTAAACTAAAATTTAACCTAAAGAATGGATGACAAACAAACCATTGAAATGCAAACATACTGTTTAACATAAGACAAGCTGCACAAACAGAATACAGTACAGGCACTTAAGTTCCCAGTAACAGGATGTATGAACAGTAATCTTTCGGTTCAACGACTCTCAAGAGACTGGAATAAGTTGTCCTTCATTGAATAAGTACTAAACAAAATTACAAAACGAGTATGTTAGGAATTTTAGATGGGTTTAAAAAATACCAATGTTAACGTGTAAGAATTACTGAACTGAAAGACTTTAAACTGAGAGATCACTGTATTAGCAACAACCAGAAGCAAAGACATTTCACAGATAAATAATTGTACATATTTTGAAATGGAGCATTAAGAATTTTAATGAAAGCAACAAAATAAATAGTTATAAATAAACACCACAATGAAAAAGTGCAGAACGTGTTAAGCAAACAATGGCACAAATCTACACTTAATGTCTAGTCACAATAAACTTTCTGCACAAGCATACAACAGACATTTACAATAACACACACAGAATGTTGAACCAACATGAAAATTTAGAACAGAGACATGCCTTAGCATAAAGCTACAATCAAAAACATGAAGTTGCAGGAACACACAGCTTGAAGAACCTTGTTCTGACTTACAGAGTAGCAGGTAGCAACCTCACAGGAAATCAAATGCAGAAAGAATTTTGCAACAATAATTGTATTCTGAAAATAAATACAAACATAACTTTAAGAAGGAGAAGAGAAGTGAGAAAGGTTAACTCAATTGCAACCAGGGTTCAATTTTAACATTGTACGCCTGCCTGGGATATATATACATACAGTCATCTCTCCTATTAACAACTCCCAAGGAACTGAAAAAAATTGTCCTTAAATTGAAGGACTTTTTAAACTGAATGATAAAAGTATGTTGGGACTGTAGATGGGGCCAAAAAATACAGTTATTAAAGTGAAAGAATCGTTAAACTGGAAGACAAACTGAGAGATTACTGTATATAATACTATCTGTATATATAAAAGATAACACTGACTGACTGACATATCAAACTGCAGCCCAAACCACTGGACCTAGAATCGTGAAACTATTTGCGCGTATTCCCCTCAGGTCGTAGGCGAGCACTAAGGAGGGATTTTTCGAAATTCTACCTCTAACGGGGTGAAAAGGGGTGAAATGTATTTCTGAAGAAACGTTGATAGAGCTCGAAACTGTTGGCCTATCAGCATGATTTTTACTTTAATAAGACACATATAAAAATGCATATTTGCCAATTTAAAGATTTTTCGAAGTTCAACATTTAAGGGGGTGAAAAGACCTTAAACGTGTTTCCGATCAACTATCAATATCTATTGAATCCTTCGGTATACCCAAAAAGCAGTTTTAGGATTTTTTGAAATTCAACCCCCAAGCAGTAAAAAGGGGAAAAATGTGATTTTTATGAATCACCTATATCACAGAAACACAATTGACTATCGTCCTGATGTTTACTTCAATTGGTTACGTATACAAATATATGTGACAGGACTCTTAAGAAGTTTTGAAATTATTTAGTTACAAGGGTGAAAATACGAGACATGTGTTTTTGATTATTCCTCTATATCTATTGAACCAATCAATATATTGAAGTGCTCTGTGCTTTAGATTGATACTTATGTAAATGTATAAATACTGTTAAAATATATTTTCCGAATTCGGCTTCAAAAAGGTAAAAAAAGGGGTAAAATGTGTTTTCGATTCACAATCAATATATATTGATACCATTAATTTTTATATAACGACGTGATTTTTGTTTAAGATTGATGCTTACTCAAATACCTGAAAAGTAATTTCACAAATTTTCGAAATTCGCCACCTAAGGAGGTGAAAAGAGGTGAAAAGTGGTGAAATGTGTTTTAAATGAATCGTCGATATATCTTGAGCTCAGTAGGCATACTACCAAGCATAACATAAGTAATGATGTACAATACACATTTACCAACTATCTCTTGTAATGTTACGATATCAGCTGGGAGCCGTGGTTGGCCATGTGACACCCATAAGGCACTAATGAAAATTCACGTGGGTAGGGTATGTCAACCAAAATCTCAAGTTTTTGTTGTTTGGAATATTACCGCAGTTAAGTTTACCTGTGATGTAGGTTTTTTTTATCCCAATCATTTTAAAACATTGAATAGCACTGCATGTGTTATCTAATTCTGGTAATCGAGAAAACCTGGTCACGTGACTGAGACAACATACTCTATTCTAGCGACTGAATTTTCATAAGCACCTAGAGTCTACACTGATAACAGATCAGCCACCTTCAATAGTAACAACACATGTGGTACAGCAAGAGACAGTGGGAACAAAGGTAATTTTATTTTATCAGATTCTCAAAACTTCTCGCTACACCTGAGCCAGGACAGGATACTATGCTATCTCTATTGCTAGTGTCACTCACTGTGTCAAGTCGGGCGATGGATTAACTGCGTAAAGAATAATAATGAGCAAAAAAAAAAAAAAAACAAGAAAGAAAGTTACGAAGTTTAGCATGGGAATATTTTGACATCAAAGAAAGTGAAGCTATAACCAGATGCAATTACAGTAACGTAAAAATAATAATTATGTCAGTCATAACCACCATACTTGTCATTAATTTTGAAGTAAAATTATGTATAGGCCATTCGGAATAAAGTGAGCACTAAAGATTTAACCTTTGAAAAAAATCACTAGCCGTTACTGCATATAAGCCAACATTAACAACAGTTACATTATTGTTTGTATGGTTGGTAGCGAATAACTGCATGTAGTCCCGTGTATTTTCTTATTTGAATACAGCATTAGTGAAACAACACCAATTGCAAACGACCTCTCTGTATTTAATATACTTTAAAATATTTATTTAAGTTCTTACTGACATACCTACTGACTGTACAATTTTATTTTATTAGCGGCAGCACAAAGCGACGCAACTGAGTCGATTATCGTTGGCAGACGCCGCTAACTCTTCGCGCCACAGAGATAGTTTAAAATTTCACCGACAGATGGCACCAGAGTTAGGTTTTCGCCGCTTGGAAGCGAATTGCGTCATTCAGTTTGTTTGTCCGTTATGTAATGAATATCGGTTTCTGATAAACACATATAAAAGTATTTGAAGTGACTATTCATGAATATCATTGATAAATTATGTGAAGTCATTAGTAATGTAATTTATGTTTTATGATCGCCAGCCTGAGTATCTGGAAATAGAAACAGTATTTTTCCCCTGTTTCGCACATTAAGAAAATACGTTATTTATTGTTTCTCTTTACGTGCGTCGTAGTCGTTCATTACAGTATGCTGAACGGAACTTGAATTCTTGAGTTGCGTGTGTCGTGTGTGTTTTTAGTGGCTGTTTTAATTTAAAAGTTTGAATATACTGTGCATGCATTTACGAGATTCGTAACGGTAATAGCGCCACTAGAGTAGACGCAGAGAAACCAGTGTTATAAGACGTTTACTCGCAGGTATTTATAACTAAGATTATTACTGAGTATATCACATATTCAACACCCGTGCATTTAATGAGTACATATTGTAGCTAAAATTTATCGGAGCACTGTAACGTAAATGTAAACATTGTACAAGACTATGTAAATAAAAGCACGTGGCAATGTTGATGTTTACATGTAGCGGAAAGATATAAACTGGCAGAAAATAGAAATTAATCAGG
>PNEQ01125187.1:0-28247 GCA_003012365.1 Medauroidea extradentata
CACATACAAGCAATGTAGTCTAGGCGTTTGACTGTTCCTCCACTGTGAATATTATGTCGTCCTGACACTTGTATCACTTTCCCAATGAACTACTGGTCACCACACACAAGCAATGTAGTCTAGGCGTTTGACTGTTCCTCCACTGTGAATATTATGTCGTCCTGACACTTGTATCACTTTCCCAATGAACCACTGATCTTCACACACACAAGCAATGTAGTCTAGGCGTTTGACTGTTCCTCCACTGAGAATATTTGCAGCACTGTTACCGTGAACATGACGTTAGATTGTTGGAAAGTTGAAGAGAGACTCTACTTATCTTTATTGTGGTTTGATCAGAGGAATGAAGCAGCGATGTGTTTGTGTCTGAGGCACTTGCAAGGCTTCAGAGAATCTTGAATTTAGATTTCTTACCACTTCTAGTTTAAGTCTATAAAAACAATGATAATGTTTATTATGCTGTTTATATTTTCCTAGCAGAACTGGTACATTGTTTCTGGTGTCGTAATGTGGTTTGTGGTAGTTTGCTGTGGCCTTGGTTTTGCCACTAACTGTTTCACTGTACCATCCTTACTACATTGCATGGACCTTTACCATGACTTGAAGCAAAATAAGTGACATTCTGCTTGGAGGCCAACTTGGTATGTACAGAAATTCAAAAATTTATTTAAATGTTTATATACTGTTGGGCAGCACCATCGGAGAAATAGACAACTTTCTTGATACAAGGGTTGATGTCTGACTCTATTATTGGTATCAACTTGTTCTGAAATGCGTAAACTGTAGCTGTGTTGTGGTTTAAACACTCACTAATAAAGTATGTACTTTGACACAACGGTTGCAACCATCAACATCTTTGTAATGTTGCCTGGCTGTTCATGTAGTCATAACTTTATACCTCGTTTTGTATGATGAAAGGTCGCCAACAACACGTTCATTAGTTTATACAGTTTTGTTTTTATTTTGAAAAACTTTGACTTCATTTTTGCTGAGTAGTGATGACTTTTCAATGCGTTAATTTTGCTCAAGAGATTTTCTTCCAACTCTTCATAGGTCGCCATAACTGTCTCAAGGTCACGGGGATCTTGTGATCTACTGGTGGTAAGTAATAGTTTCTTCTGCGTTGTCCAGGTTAAATTTACTTCGAAGAACTTGAACTGATAAGCAGTTCATACAGTCCCCAAACATACTATACATTTTCAATTTCACACACAGTTTTCTTGAGGAGGTCCGTACAGTCATCAAGTTTTGCAGCACTGGTCATGAGTTCTGCAAACATGACACCAGGCCCGTGCAAGTTTGGCTGAAGACAGAAGATATACTCACTCCAGCAAACACATTTCTCGCAATAGCAGACTTGTAGGCTTGTTAACATAATATGGAGATCAAATTTTTAAACTTATATAAATTTTTGTTTGCCATATTCCTTAAAATTAAATATTCTTATTTTCATACAAAATAAACATTTATGCTGGCTTCGTTGGTGATTACAACTTATAAACTGTCACTTTTAAGCATGATACCTAATTTAGATTGTTTGATAAGTTACATTTAAAAGCTAACAATTTTAGAACTGTCAACTACTTTATGTAACATTTTCGTATTTGCAAGTGTTATGATTTTGAAGAATTTTTTATAAAAGATGTGAAAACATAAATTGAGTGTATAAGGTCAAAAAAAATTTCTCAGGTCACTATTAAAAAAATACAAATGATTGTAGTTTATAACCCTTTTGTAAGATACATGATTTTTTTTAAAGCTTCTGAAACCCTGAAATGATTTTTTTTTATAGTGATGATAACTTTTTTAACCAGTTTGAACCACAAAACTTTTTATGTGGGGATTGGTTACATCAACAGGAGTTTGTGCCTGTAAAACAAAAACATTTCTTTTCAGGCCTTTTCACTTTACATCACTGGAAAGTTAGCAATTTTTTAACATTTTAGGATTTTAAAAATGTATGTCACTGCAAGGGTGGAAAACCATGGTTGTTTGAATGCACGAGGTCAAAGACGGTAGCTAAGGAGTTAATAGAAACATATAAAAGTTAATGGTTTATAGCCTTTTTTAAGCTACAGCGAGTTAAAATGGCTTTTTTAAGCTTCTGAAACCCAAAATTTAAGCCCTTGTAGTAAAAGTTTAATATGTAAGGAAGTTGTGTTCATAGTAATGAAAAGAAAGCTTGAGTCCTTATCTGCATGTTTCTGACAACAGAAACTACATTTCTCTAATGGGAAATTTAATATAGACTTTTTTTTTAATGGTTGCTATGCACAAGCCATTATACAAAAGGGCCTGCATCCAATATAGTACCAGATAAATATGTAGTAAAAATTGTTTTCGCCCACAGAATAAAGATAGCAAAACAGTTGAGCAACCAAAAAAAAGCAATTTACTGGTTTCACGTGGAATGATCACATAATTTAAAGATTAATTCTTTACGTTTTGAAAGGATGAAAAAAATAAAACCACCTATTGAGTTTTGTTTATGGTGGAGATAAATTGGTCAGAGCCACGTTTCCAACAAGCGTGAGAGTCACAAGCAAGCGTAACTGCAGTATTGTCGTGGTGGTAGGAGAGTTATCTTACCATTACACCATTTCTGCTCCCTGTATTTGATCAGGAATGTGTACAAAGGCAGGTCGAGAGTGGATCATTCCATGTGAAATCAGCAAGCGTAACTGCAGTTTTGTTGTGGTGGTAGGCTATGAACCACAAATTTTTACATTTTTTATTGACACCCTGGGTACCTCTCTTTGACCTCATGTATTCAAACCCTTCAGTAATATAATTTATTTAAAGCCAAAAATTTTCAAAACTTACCACATTTCCAGTCATTTAAACTGAAAAGGGCTGGACGGAAAACTTTTTGCTTTGCAGGTATAAACTCGTGTTGGTATGTAACCAATCCCCACAGAAAAAGTTTTGTGGTTCAAACTGGTTTAAAAGTTATGAACACTCAAATATCTTCAAAAATCACTTCAGGCTTTCAGAAGCTTAAAATAAGTGTTACTTATTTAGTGTGTCTTAAGGTCTTAAAACATCAAACATTCGTACATTTTTATTAGTAGTCTGAGAAATACTCTTTCACCTTGCACACTCAGTTAATTTTTTTATGCACTTAGTTATGAAAAAAAGTTACTTAACTAAAGAGTATACATTTTTATAATTAACTTCAAAATGTAACTAATCAATCTAAATTCAGTACCATGCTTAAAAGTAACAGTTTATAAATTGTAAGCACTCCAAACTGACTTTGAAACCATACTTAAAATTTAAGAATTATTATTGAATTACTTATTTAAATATTAGTTGCAAGGAAGTTATCAAATGCTAAACCAGTCAAAATAGGAGATTAATAGTCAAAATAATTAAATTTTTTAGCAGACCCTACTTTGAAATTCATTCCTTAGTCTACTATGGTATGTATTTACATGTGTATTTTCTTTTCATTGTCAAGATGGTTGTTCATTTTCATTGACAGGTAAGTGTTTTTGTCTGGGGAAATATTATACACTCTACCAGCAGCAGTTGAAAACTCAATGGGTGTTAAAATATCCAGAATGTTTATCTTTTCCACCCACACGACATGGTTCACTTGAATGAACAAATACCACTTGAACGTCGTCATGCTCTTCCGACTCTTCTAGCACTTTTCCCAGTTAACCACTGTTCACCATACATAAAGCATTGTAGTCTCCACTGTTGACATTTGCAGCACTGTTACCTTGAACACAGTTAGATTGTTTGAAAGTTGAAGAGAGACTATTTATCTTTAAACTGGTCTGGTATTGTGGAATGAAGCAGAGATGTTTTCATGTCTAGGGCACTGCAAAGCTTCAGAGAATCTTGAATTAATATTTCTTACCACTTCTATAGAAACAAAGACAAAGTGTATGCCCTTTATATTTTCCTTGCAGAACTGGTACATTGTCTCTGGTGTTGCGATGTGGTTTGTAATAGTTTGCAGTAGACTTGCTTTTGTCCTGTACCCCCTACGCCATCACATGGCCCTTTACCATGACTTGAAGCAAAAAAGTACCATACTGCCTGAGGGCAAAATCATCTTCATTTTTACATAAATTCACAAAGTTTTTTTTTCTCTTTTTATAATGTTGGGTAGCACCACCGGAGAAATAGATGACTTTGTTGATACCACAGTTGATGTCTGACATGATTGGTATCAATTTTTTCTGAAATGCATAAACTGTAGCTGTGTTGTGGTTTAAACAGTCACTAATAAAGCATACACTTTGACAGCAGGTATGACCATCATCATCTTTGCAATAAATACAAAATGGGTGTAATGTTGCCTGGCTGTTCATCCAGTCATAACTTTGTACCTCATGACTGCATTTGTGCTATGTAGTGAGGGATTTTCAATGTGGTCATTTTGGTCAAAAGATTTTCTTCGAACTTTTCATAGGTCGCCATTACAGTCGCAAGATCACAATGATCTGTTGTTACCCACTGGTGGTAAGTTATAGTTTCTTATGTCTTTTCCACATTAGATTAGTTTTGATGAACATCAACTGTGCACTCTCTAAACATACATGATTCATTTTCAATGTCGCACACAGTCTTCTTTACGAGGTCCGTACAGCTACCGAGTTTTGCAGCACTTGTCACGAGTGTAATGTTTTGATGAGTTATACAAACACACACACTATGTGTACCATGA
Source organism: Medauroidea extradentata (assembly GCA_003012365.1). Classification (NCBI taxonomy): domain Eukaryota; kingdom Metazoa; phylum Arthropoda; class Insecta; order Phasmatodea; family Phasmatidae; genus Medauroidea; species Medauroidea extradentata. Next base: position 4,682 of record PNEQ01125187.1, read on the forward strand.
GGTCCTGCAAGGATACACTATTTTGGATGTAGAATATAACGCTTGGAAAATCCGTCAGTCACATTTGGATGGCTCTCCTTGTTACATCATTGTTTTGATAAAACTGGAGATAAAATATAGTGTCCTGTGACAAAGTTTGACCTGGCTTCTTCAAGTTTACTTCAGGGATGATTCCAAATTCTTTCACAAGGGGTGTGGGTTTTTCTAACAAGGTAGACAGAAACTCCAAACTCTTCAGCGGTTTTTTCAATCGTCCAACTTTTAGGCGTCACACTGATTACCTTTATTCTCTCAGCACTTGAAGTACATGTTTTTAATCTTTGTATAATACTTTCAATTAAGTAGACCATATTGTTACTTTCAAGACTGATTGCCTCATCACTTTCAAGACTGACTGCCTCATCACTTTCAAGACTGACTGCCTCATCACTTTCAAGACTGACTGCCTCATCACTTTCAAGACTGACTGCCTCATCACTTTCAAGACTGACTGCCTCGTCACTTTCAAGACTGACTGCCTCATCACTTTCAAGACTGACTGCCTCATCACTTTCAAGACTGACTGCCTCATCACTTTCCTTGAAATTCGGGACATCAAATGATCCAAGTAATGTTTGTTTTAACTGCTTTAGACAATTTGGTTATAGTTTCTTCCACTTCTGTGTGTTTTTCTCATCACTGAACATCACAATTGTTATTGATGAGACACCTGGTGAAACAGCAGCCTCAGGAGTAGAAAGTAATTCTTCACAATCTTCATGTTCTTCTCTTCCTTCGTAGCTAAGCCTTTCTCAGCAAGTACAGGTGTAACAAGCTTGGCTGTGTATTATTTAGTTCTAAACTGATTTGTCTTAACTGTTTTTATAGCTTTCTTGTGGCACGAAAAAGATCACCAACTACCCCCAATAAATATTTGTCTACAAATATTTGATGATGGTAAGAACATAACGTATTTACATCTTCACACTTAACTCTCCTTTTCAATTAAGCAATGTTTCCAAACTAATAATCAGAAACACATTTTATAATTTACTTACCACATGAATTGTTCTCACAACTGTGTGTCAACAATGTGCCAATGGTACACATTTCTAGGACATTTCTTAAAAGCCTGTTATCATTTGTTTACCTTCTCAGATGTATTACAATAGCATGTACAAAATAAAGGTTCCAAGATATAACTCCAGAAAAAGAACTTCCACTACAAGACTATACAGACTAAGATAAGGAGCATCAAACATTTCCTCTACTGGATTCATGAACCAACAAGTTGAAACTCGCTAACACCAGGGGGTTTATTCTAAGTTTCTCGGCACAAAGTTTACAATCGTGAAGTTTCGATTCCGATCATATTTGGGAAGTTTGTAATTACAAGTAAGGAATGGTGTCTCGAAAGCTTTCGATTGTCGTTTATCAACGATCAAAATGTTTCGAGTGCTACTGTGCTGTCGACACCTGTTTCACGATCGGGAAGACTTGTTAACAAACATGGCGGACGGAAATGTGAAGGTTACGTTTGTTATAGATCGGCACAGTATTTATGAATCTTCGCTCTCTAAACGTCATGCTTGATGTAATAACAGTAATGTTTCGTTAAAGTCATAGTTTGAAGTGCGGCAAAGAGTTATTAACTCAGTATCTCACTTATTATAAACCACATTGCGGACGAGGAGGGTGGCTTGATGCATGTAAATATTGTATGCACAATATGTTTCACATTCCCACTTATTAAACACTTCCATAGCACGTACACAAATTAAAAAAAAATTTTTAACATAAATCTTTTGTTATGTTTGTTAACTATAGCTATTTTAGTCTACAAATAATATGTGCACAGCTAGGTGTGTGGTTAGCATTTTGGCTTTGTAACCTAGAGGTGGTTATGTCTCGGTTCAAATCTTCTCAGAGTTTGTATTTTTTTAATAAGCTTGTTATGGTAGAATATATTTAAATATTCCAAAGTAATAACTGAATTGTTTTTAAGTTGTATTTTTATGATACTGTAAAGCCTATAAAAGAGCAAATTACGACATGCACATTTTAACTTAGGTATAGCAATATTTTACTGATGTATGCAATGAATTTTACTGTATCGTAAATAATATTTGAAGTGCTAAAACTGTGCAAACTGTAAGTATTTTACGCAATTCAAGTACTATTTTAAGTAGTAGATCATTATGAGTTCGCATGTTTCGAAGTGATGAGTGGGCCTGTGGTTAGAGGTGTTAGGGTGCTAGTTCCTGGGAAATAATCATTTTGAAGTTCGATTCGTCACAAAAACGTGATATTTTTTAATATGTATTATAATATGTACGCTATATTCTAGCATTGACAAGTCATAAGTAAATTAATTTTCAGATGGTATTTCTATGAGTTTTAAAAATTATTTTACGTTTCTGTCATGTTAGTAACGATAAAATATTTCGCCAGTGGTTATACAGACTTTTTGTTCTTGCAGTATATTTGAGCTCTGGCTATTTATTAAGACACGCATATACATAATCGGCTTATTAAATTTTCTACGAAATGTTGTAATTTAATATTGTTCGGCGAGTTCCTAGCAGCCATTAATGTCGAGAGTTGAGCTGAAACAAAACATAGTGCCAACACACTACGCACAAAATATTCCGTGCAAATAGTTTTGAAAATATTCTTTATTTTACTTGATAAGAATCCCAACATCAGTGAGTTACTTTCTTACCGACTAAAATATTAAATTATTTAACTTACAAGAGTAATATTTAGACTAAAAGTTATTTTTCATGTAATTTTTTCATAGCAATTTCAAGTATTTATTTTTGTTCAGTTGGTTGTTAACTGTAAGTTAAGATGGTTGAGAAAAATGCTAGAGGGGGAAGTCTATAACCCGAACTTTGCCGAAGTGAAGAGGTGACTTATCGACCATACACTTAGAATACCAATTTTGAGTGTTTTGTTTCTTGATTGTTTGGGGCGCGGTCTCTTGGGATTGAAATTGAAAGATTACGATAGACTTCTCGAGAAACTTAGAATAAAGTCCCAGGTCCGTGCAGGTTCAGCTGAAGACATAGTCTCTCAAGAAAACAATCTCACAACACCAGACATGTAGAATTATGTAGGTAGGCTTGTTAAACAATATAGAAGATATATTTTTAAGCTTATGTAAATTTTTTGTAACCGTAATGCTTAAAGTAGAACATTAACTATTTTAATACAAATGAAACATTTATGCATATATGGGGATTTACAAGTTATAATCTGTCACTTTTAAGCATGATACTGAGTTTAGATTGATTAATAAGTTATATTTTGAAGTTAACAATTTTAAAAATGTATACTCCTTATTTAAGTAACTTTTTTTTTCCCCCAGAACTGCAACTGTTTTGATTTTGACCATTTATTTTATCAGAAAGTGTGTAAAAAAATGATAAATTGAGTCTGCAAGGTGAAAAAATATTTCTCAGGCTACTAATAAAAAAAATATGAATGTTTGATGTTTTAAGACCTTTATAAGAGACATGATATAAGTAACGGTTATTTTTAAGCTTCTGAAAGCCTGAAGTGATTTTTGAAGATATTTGAGTGTTCATAACTTTTAAACCAGTTTGGACCACAAAACTTTTTCTGTGGAGATTTGTTACATACCAACAGGAGTTTATGCCTGCAAAGCAAAAAAAAAGGTTTTCTGTTCAGCCCTTTTCAGTTTACATGACTGGAAAGTTGGCAAGTTTTAAAAATGTTTGGATTTAAAAAAATTATATTACTGTAAGGGTGAAAAAACACGGTGGTTTGAATGCATGAGTGTTAATAAAAAAAATTTAAAAATTTGTAGTTCATAGCCCTTTTTAAGCTATATGGGTTTAAAGATGCCTTTTTTAAGCTTCTGAAACCCAAAATTTAAGCCTTTGTAATATAACTTTAGTAAGTAAGATAGTTGTCTTTATAGCAATGAAAAGAAAGCTTGAAACCTTATCTGCTTGTTGGTGAAAACAGGAACTACGTAACTGTAATGGGAAATTAAATACATATTTTTTTGTAAATGGTTGCAATAGCTGATTTTGCCGCATGAGCCACCACATAAAAGGGTCTATATCCAATACAGTGAGAGATAAAAATTTAATCAAAATGGTTTTCATCTATTGGATAATGATAGTAACTGTACTTAAATTATATAAAAAAATACAAATAGTGTTGCAACCCACATTTGCTGGTTTCACATGGAATAATGACCTGAATGTATGGTACTAACGAAATACATTTCACTTAATTCTGTAAATAGGTAACTGCATTGCTGTAGTGATTAGATATTATGACCATTTGTTGGTTTGGTGCAAAACTATATGGATCAGAGTAGTGGTTTGACACTGCGTAAGACACTCTTTTAGAAATTGTATTTTTTTTCATTGATGTACACATAATTTGTAAAAGAAAATAAAGTAGAGAGCAACATTGTTATGTTGGTCACGTGTTTTTAAGGTTTTCTAAAGTGTTTGGATTGACTGCAGATGTGACGAGGAGATGCATGTTTATATTACAGGAGTAATACTGAGAGACTCGCATGGAGTTGCCCAGGTACGCTTCGTGACCGGTAACAAGATCCTGAGAATAATGAAGGCCATGGGTCTAGCTCCAGACCTGCCTGAAGATTTGTACTATTTGATCAAGAAGGCAGTGGCCATCAGGAAACACCTGGAGAGGAACAGGTGCGTTGCTCCAAGTGCACACACACTATCTTTACATACTATTTGGCCATTGTCAACTGACGTTCTTGTGTTGTAGGAAGGACAAAGACTCCAAGTTCCGTCTCATCCTGGTCGAGTCCCGTATCCATCGCCTGGCTCGTTACTACAAAACCAAGAGCATCCTTCCTCCAACATGGAAGTACGAGTCGAGTACGGCATCTGCTCTCGTAGCATGAGCACTTCACATTTGTGCATTCACAATTCATTAAAACACTTTATAAATAGTTATTAGCCTGTTTTATTTCACTCCATTCCTTTGACTTTTGGTTAAAGGGACTGACATTTGCTACGCCAAGAGGCACTGTTTTTTCCTCTAAAACCAAGTAATTTTGGGAATGCAAGTTAAAATTGGGATTATCCCTACGTATGGGATGTCAATGAATTATCTGGTAACAGACTTTCAAGCATAACAATTGCATGCTCTGTGACTAAAGCACATACTGTATTTATGTCAGTATAATACCTTCTGTAGTATAACACTCACTGTAATTTTGAAAACCAGAAATAATAAATATAAAATATTCATTTAGAACATTCATTGCAAAAATTCCTGAAGCATCAGGACAAGGATTTAAGTCATCCAAATTATTTTACTGGGTAGCTACAAAGTGTAGAAAAAGTTAGAATGAAGTTATTAAATGATTAACCTTGCGAAATCGATGTGCTATTACAGAGAAAGAAATATAAGATACAGTAAAACCTCTTTATAATGACCCACTTTATAACGACCACCTGTCTATAACAACCCTTTTTTGGGAAACCGTGATTTTTTTAAATTTTAAATTTCAAGGAAATCGGCAAAAAATAGGTTTTTGTGCGCCGTGTTGCGTTTCTAGTGGCGAGAACTGTACTCCACGCGGGAAGCGGTAACTCATCCTTCCCCTCTCCTGCCGTAACTCTTATCTTCCTTTCTCCTCACGTGAATACCTGGCACACTCGGCATTCTCCACCTTTGTTCACGTGCCAGTGTTCTCTCGGTCGCTGTTAGATACGCTACACACTCTCTGTTTGCCCTATTATAACGACTTTATTGCACTGCTTTTGGATTTCTCTTGGTTTTTTACGATTTATGTCGACTTATTACGCTTTGATTTTCACGATTTCAATTTGGTAATTTATTTGGTTTGAGTTTGTCAGCGATTATTGACAACCCACGTAGTTCTTTTGGCTTTCGATTTGGTTACGATTATTAGGCTTGATTCTGTAAACAATTGTTGACGACCCGTACATTTTTTAAAACTTCATACGGTCTTTCGATATTTACATAATGAGTGGAAAGCGAGTCGGCTTGTCGCTTCTGAAGAAGTATTAAATAGTCAAGGAAGTGGAATCAACACAGAAGCCGAAGTCACAGATTGCGCGGGAGTTCGGCATCCAGAAGTCAATATTGTTTACGATTGGCCCTTTAATTTGTCAGACTTTCTTTTATTGCGTGTTTGTTTATTGTCCCGTCAACACAGTGATAATAGTAAACAAATGATCCGTCTAATTTATCACGTTTGTTGGATATTATGTCTTGTAAGTTTTTTACTAGTGTACTTGTAGTTTTTTTTTTTTTTTTTTTTTTTTTTTTTTTTTTTTTTTTTTTTTTTTTTTTTTTTTTTTTTTTTTTTTTTTTTTTTTTTTTTTTTTCATTATTTTGTTTTACTTGTATACTCTTTAATAAATTTAAACGTTAGCTTGTACAACCGCTATGAGTGTGCTGTTAACTAATTAATAGTACACTTTTAGTAGAGTGGGGGCCATGTCGCTACATTTTCTTTGTGCTGAACAAAATAATTTACGCATTGACATGTAACTTTAATATTTTAACTGAGCGATAACGTTACGTCACAGTGCACGCCCGCGGTTATTTCAGTCGGTCTTACGGCAGAGCAGGCTGACGCGCTGAAGAGGACAGCTGCTGTGGCTGTGGTATTGATCGGTGCATACGCGCGCAGCCATCTCTGGCACTCGCCTCCCCCATCCCCCGCATCATGGTCTTTCCTCCAGGCCGGCCGAGCGGCTGGCTGATAACAAGCAAGCGGCAACACGGCACGTAACCTCACAGCACGTGACTTTCTAAGCGTTCACGGCATAAAAGAAAAGCCCCGAGAGTAGAATACACTATCGCCTTTTCTTTAAAAGACGCCTGGTCATAAATTTTGTTTATAGCTAAGTTTAAATGTAAGATTTATTATTGCTTAAGATGACTGAACATGGACTTAATGCGAAAACGCCCTATTTTGACATATAGTGGTTCCAAATGGGTCCAAAATCTTATAATGACCACCTCTCTATAACGACCCTAATCTCGGGAACCGTGAGGGGTCGTTATAAAGAGGTTTTACTGTACATACAAAGAAAAATAACAGTATTAAACAGTAACAACAAAGATAAAATCAATAACAAACTGGAATACTTGGTTTGACCAAAAATATCAAGTAGATACGGAGGAGTAAAGAGCGTCTTCATGGACACCAGAGACAAGCAGCAAAACAAATAAAATAAGAGGAAAATCAAAGCCACCAATGATGATGCAACTCAGGAACAAAAACCACTGATACCAAGACGACCAGAACAAATGTTTACTAACAAACTGACAAAATAAATCACCAGAAACATAGACTAAAAAGACAACATAAAACGAGCAATGGACATCCCAAGGACATTAAATAAAAATAAGATAAAACATAATTTTCAGCTACATGGCCTTCAAGACAAAGAAACGCACTTGCGTTTTGCTGCTTGTCTCTGGTGTCCATGAAGAAGCTCTTTACTCCTCAGTATTGACGCCTTGTCTGGTGAGGGTGAGGTAGGAATGGAGCTGCGTCGGAATGCTCTGGGTGCCACCCGGTTAAGCGTGTAGCCGGGAACACGAGGCTCGATGGGTAGTGGTCTGTTCGTGCCGGCGTGCCCCTCTCTCTCCTGGCGAGTCAAAACAGCTGCGGATCGGAAAACGCAGGGATCTGGAGAAAACTACACCTTACATGGACACTTATGGGGCCGTCCACACACCTCAATACCCTAGGGCCTTAAGCGAGCCAGTTCCAAATGACGAAACAAAGTAAAACACTGGGCCGGATAGTTGCACACGCGCGTTAACGTTTCTCACTGGACGAATCAGAGTTCCGATGCACACCACGTGTCTCTCGTCCCATCCGTCACGGCCGCTGCTTCCAGACTCCTTCTTCATGCCCAGGTAGAGGGAGGGGGCAGCAAAGCCATGTGTCCTGCATTGGCAGATGGCCGGGATGGCAGGTGTCACACGTCGGTGTCAAGTTCACACATGCCCTGCCACCGTCACGGATCAGCCACACACACTCAAGTATCGCACTACTGCCATTACCAACCAGCGCACACCTGCCACTGACACACTCTGGGAACACCTGCCGCGACCAGGTGCAACTCCACCTGGCCTGTGACCTGGTGCGACGACATACGCCCCCCTCCTGAAGACGACTGGTCACGGCGGGTGTGTGCATTCGCTATGTACTCTGCTGCCGGTGTCACTCCCGACGACTGAACACTAGGGTCTGCTGTGGGTCGAAGTCTTCGGCTTCATCTCCTGAGTCGTCGGGTGGTGCACAGCAGGTCTGCTGTTTCTGTCGTGGGCTAGGTTTTAGGGCTCCCTTTGTCTGTCTGTTTGTATGGATCGAGAGAGTAGACATTGGGGTGCCGGCCATCGGTAACACCAGCATGTCCTGGGATGTTGTGGTCTTTACATCGTGACGTTCTGCCACTGGCGTCTGTACAGTAGGCGCTGGTGATTGAGGGCCACCAGCCACGCCCCACTCCGGAAAACGGCGAACACGATGACGACACCAGGCAGGTGCTCGGCGTCTGCATTTCCGTTCGTCCAAGAGAGCATGTATTGCTGTCCTGTATTCGGCTGGGTCCTCGTTGTCCAGGTTGCCTAGGTGAATTGTGTGTTGGTTGGTATTCGGCTGCTGGTCGACAGCATACACTGTTCGTCGTTCCCCGACTCCCACGTGTAACCTCTTCGCCGCAACCTCTATTGTTGCTGCAGCCATGGTTGCCCCAGCACTATGGGCTCTCGTAGGCCGTCCACGACTAAGGCTTCGACTTGAGACGTCTGGTCGCGTAACCTGATCGTCAGGTCGGTTATGCCCTGTGTGACACTGTGCTTCCCTCTGGTGGCCAGCTGTAGCATGCAGGGTCCAGGTCGGATCTGTGATGGATTAATGAGTGTGGATGCGACGAACGTATGGCTGGCGGCAGTATCAACTAATGCAGCAGTTGGTTGGTTGTTGACTTCGATCGGGATGCGGAGTAACTGATCCTCCTCGATAATTAATTGTCCCAAAAATGGTTCAGTCTGTGTTGGTCGTGTTTAGGTGTGTCTGGTGATTGACAGCGGATAGGTCAGCAGCTGGCCTGCCTCCCTGCCTTAGGCGTTTCCCGACGGCGGGCATGTGGCATTCCTAACAGGGCAGTCCCGGTGCCAGTGAAACGTGTTCACTGGGCAGATGTGGCACTGTGGTGGTCGAATGTCCTGTCGCAAGAGTTGTGGGACGGACGCAGGGTCGGCCGACCGCAGCGCCTCAATCATGTGTTGTTGTCTTCGGCCCGTTGGTGTGCCGCTATCACGCATTATTCTGGTGATGGGGGCCGCCTCGTCCACCCGTCCTAGAGTCTGTAATGGATGCATCCTCAGCCGATTGACGGCCCTGTCGGCGATGATTGCTCGACGAACGTATCCCTCCACACTTTCACCCTTCACTTCTGCCAAAAATGGTTGGAGTTTCAGTCGCATACGCTGGGTTATGCTGCTTAGTGCGTCCTCCGGCAGCATGGTTGGATAGATGCGCCGGAACAGCTGGATTTTCGTGGCTATGAACCTTTCTGTCGATTCTGTGTCCATTTGTCGTTCACTATAAAATTGCGCTTGACAGTCTACTATAGCCTCCGCGGACCCGAACCGATACCGTAGGCCATTCGCAAACTCGTCCCATGTCATTGTTGCATATCCTCATATTTTCCACCAGTCCTTGCGGCACCATGCAAGTTGCTAATCACACGATCAACCCACTCGTACACTACACCGTAACGTAAACACCGTGTTTCGCACTGTTGCAGAAACTGGTCCACGTCCTCGTGCATGTGTCCAGAGAACTCTGGAAGTTTCATTATGTCCCCACTCTCTTGGCGGGTTGTCGCGACAGCTCAACGCGAAGTCGTTGAGGCGCTGGGGGAGGGGTGATACAGTGTTTGATTTGTAGCTGGTGATGTATGACCTTGAAGCAGGGGAGGGGGCCTCGATAACACACAAGTTGCACAAGCGAACATGCCCTCACTGAATGTGACAAGTTTCGTGGCGTGCGAACATCTGCGGTGGCGTCTTGTTCGACATGTCACACAAGGGGCCATCTCCTTCCCTTGTCTGTCACATGTTGGCGAGTCACATACTTTGGCCTGCCTTGGCGGGTTGTGGTCGATAAGCTTCTCCACTTTCATGCTCAGGTTCCCCTTCTGGTTCCCCATGGCACATGTGCAGTGTTGTTGCAGTACTTCTCCGAAAAGTAAATCAGGGAAGGCTGGTAATCCACACCTAACACACTTCTTGCTGCTTATTGTGTGCGATGGTTCGATTTCTTTCAAGATCTAGCACAGTGTATTGTTTCCTGCTGTCGCTGACGTGCAGGTTGTAATGTAGCTGGCTAAACAATGCAACTGTGACGATCCTGTGGTGAAGTGTTGTCTTTTAATCCTTCTCTGTGTAGGTTGTACATCGATTTACACTGCGATATTCATGCCAAAGCGTTGGGCGCCACGACGCCGTGTATGGTGAGAGTGAGGTAGAAACGGAGCTGCGTCGGAATACTCTGGGTGCCACCCGGTTAAGCGTGTAGCCGGGAACACGAGGCTCGATGGGTCGTGGTCTGTTCGTGCCGGCGTGCCCCTCTCTCACCTGGCGAGTCGAAACCGCTGCGGATCGGAAAACGCAGGGAGGATCTGCAGAAAACTACACCTTACATGGACACTTATGGGGCGGTCCACACACCCCAATACCCTAGGGCCTTAAGTGAGCCAGCTCCAAATGACGAAACAAAGTAAAACACTGGGCCGGATAGTTGCACATGCACGTTACGTCGAACCTCATTGCATAGTTCCAGTTCCTTACATTTTCCTTCATCCATCCATCGGTTTTTTCATGGTCCAGACAAATTGCCTATACAAGCAATGTTAAGAAACAATCTGTGGGTTTTTTTTTATAGCAGTCAATTTCCCACATTGACAGACATTTTCACTAATGACAGAAAATGTTTACAGTGAAACCTCGTATTTATGTTCTTGTTATTTATGTTTTCCTCAATTTGCACTTTTTTTCCTTCAGATTCCATTTTTTACCATTTAGTGCAATGTTAAATTTTCCCGCATATCACATCACCAAAATTTTATTCTTTCTGCTGTTTAAGTTTTTGCCACCCGAAGACACGTTTTCTGCTTCACTGCTACAAGTGTAGACAGGACTGTCCTCTTGTACTTGATCCCGAGACAACTCGAAGACAACGTAAACACAAATGTCGGAGTGTCACAGAATGTGTACTGCTTATGCTCACGATAGATCCAAGATGGCGGTAAGAGAATCACCACTGCTAACACTATCAATTGTCTCTAACACCATCAAGCGCTGTATTCACAGTGCTCTCTTTACGTGTGTTCATTTGTTGTTGTTTTTAAGCAAAAATAACTTAACTTTAACCTATAATTTGCAAAACGCAGGTAGGCCTGCATCTCCAGCAGTACTTTAATTTACATTTTCTTAGAGTCTTGGTGGTTATTGTTGTGATGAATGATCTGTTGACTCATTAATGTTTGTTTCAAATGCATGTGGTTTGACAACAGGTAACTCTTTAACAGGCCAAAGAGAAAGATTCATGTATTCTGTGGTTATGGTGTACAGACATTATGTTACATTATTATGGCCTAAGGGTGTTAATAAATTGGTGAAGTTGATTGATTGAGTTCTGTTTTGCCGATTGATTTATGTGTGTCCGGAAATTGTGTTGTCACCATGTCGTTACCTCGAACCCATGATTAGTCCCATGGCTTAGTTAAGAGAATAGCAGCCGATGGCAGTGTTGTGGAAAGTGAAACCATTGCACCACCACATGTTTATAATGGTAATGTATTGGGGAAAAAAATAGCTGACAACATTTTCAATATAAAACAATAATTGGAGAGTAGAAATTCAAAATGAACTAAGTGTCAAAAACCTGTAGAAAGCACACATTTATTTGGAATAGCATACTTTATAAGAACAGATCATGCTGACGTTGACTTTTGAAAAATCAAACACATACAGACATTCACAATTCTATAAGTATTTAAATGTGAAAGTGTTGAAAGATGTAAGTGCAATAACCACAGCACGTACATGATCTGTGAAAGAACTGTGCAATGGGAGTGCACGACTGGATTTACCTACACTAGACCCCCGATTTTACGAACCCTGGATTTAACGAAGGTAGCGATTCTACAAATACAATCTCAGGAACCCTCAAAAAATAACAAAATTATATGACAAAAAAAATTGTAAGGAATTACGTTGACAATGAATAAAACATAATGCATCTAAGTCACAGTATTAAAATATGAATTGTAGAGTTGCAGTTATTACTTGGTAAGTCACAATATTAAAAATAAAACAAAAATAGCGAAAATCTGTTAAAAAATGTGGCAGTGACAGTTTGAAAACCGCGCGGTGGCGCCTGTGCCAAGCCGGCCACTTGTCTCCAACTACGAAGGATTAGGATCTATATTGAGGTCGTACTATAGACGCAAAGCTCTAGCGCATGCGCGTATGCTCATTTAACTATAGTACAGCTTCCTTCTAGGCTGTTTCACGACGTCTTATATCTCTCTCGTCTCGTGCCGAATGAGTTTACTTTTTTACACGAACCCTATAAATAATAGCGTGGTATTTTTCTTTATTGCGTTAACACCATATGTACTTAAAACAATTAACATGGCGCATAATTTGCTTAAACAATGCGTTACTGCGTGTCGTAAAACGTGCGTTTCACAAGTGAGCACGATAATAGCGCTACCTATTTTCCAAGTGTAGAAACATTTGTCTCCGGGTATGTCGAACTTGGAAAATAAATAGATGTTCGTGTATTATGTAATCCCGGAATTCCTAATTAATTTTTACCGCATATACTGATTGTGAAAGTGATTATTTTCAATCACTTATACATGTAATTCTCGACGATTTTAGGTAAGAACGTCACAAAATGGCGTTTTTGGAACAACGTTGGTATATGCTACGGTGTCGCTATCTGTCTGCCATCTTGTGAACGTTCGTACAGTTGCGCTATCTGTCCACTCTGCACGCTACTAGTATCTACGTTCTCGTACAATTCAACAACGTCGAGGGAATGTTTTTACGTTAAGTTATATAAAACTGCGCAATGAATAAATACATCCGCTTATTCCTTCTTTCTTTGGTGAATAATTTACGAGGGCATTTTACTAGTAAGGAATGCCTACTTTTTTTTCCCACTAAACGCTACGCAAATCGGACTATTCGCTCGTGAGAAGGCACTCGACAGCTCGGTTTTCTCTTTTTTTTTAAGGACAAAGGTCGATCATATCTATTGTTTAGCGGTGTTCTTTTGATCGTAAGACGTCTGCCTATTGATATAAATTTATATTTCAACTATCACTTACGTAATTTTTCCGTTAAATGCTACTCCGCGAGTCTGGCTATTTGCTCGAGAGAAGACACTCGGAATCTCGATTTTCTCATTTTTTGGTGACAAGGGTCGGTCATATCTACCGCTCAACAGTGTGACGTCTGGCTACTGATATGAATTTATGTTTACATTATTACGTTAATTAATTTCCCGCAAAACGCTACGGAAGTCGGGGCCTAGAGACACTTTGCAGAAAAAAATGCAATTTTGAAATTTTCTGTTAAGGGAGGGGGGGGGGGCAAAAATAAGCAGCTATCGAACTTACGAAGGTAGCGATTTTACGAATGTGATGAGAGGAACCATGAGTATTCGTAAAATCGGGGGTCTAGTGTAGTTTCTTTCACATACTCCAATACAAATGAATGTCTGTCAAAGAAATCTAAACAAATAATAGAAAACCGTATAATAATGCTTTAGTCAGCAAGATACATACACAACATGAAATTACAAAATGGAATTGGGTCAAATGAAACAATGGTCAAACAGAAGAAAACAAATAAAAAGCAAAAAACCAAGTAACATGCGATACAACGATGAGACAAAACAAAAAACACAGTAGATATCAGACACTAACAGAAAAATAAATAAAACTACACTACGCAGAGACGAAACAAACCATAGCAGATATCGGACACACAGAGAAAAATAAACAAAACGACACGATGAGACAAAACAAAAAACACAGTAGATATCAGACACTAACAGAAAAATAAATAAAACTACACTACGCAGAGACGAAACAAACCATAGCAGATATCGGACACACAGAGAAAAATAAACAAAACGACACAACGATGAGACAAAACAAAAAACAATAGTTTTCCAAACGGACAGTGATTATAATGATTATAACATTTCAGAAACTGGAATCTGTTCCCGTCATCAGGTAGACACACTGGGTTCAGGAACACGAGTGCGACTGATGAGGAGACTGGAAAACCATAGGTTTATATAGGGTAAGGCCACTTATCCTACTCAGCCGTTGGTAGACAAGCTGTCTCCTGATTGGTTGTGATGGGTTGAGTGTGTGTTTTTGTTTTGTGCCGTAAAGTTGTTTCTCTCTTAATGGGATCCACATATTTTTTAATTAAATACAGTTCTCTGTTGACTGAAAATATTGCTGTTGCTAATAATAATTGCGGATTATTTGATTTTTCTTTTAATTTTGTCAGTTTCCGGTGCGAGTGGTTTAGAGTCTTCCCAAAGAATTTTGTGGCTATTTTCTCCTTGCATATTCAGCCAGTCAAGAATTTTGGGTTTCGCCTTTCTTGAAATTGTTTTTATGTTCTTTTATACGGGTTGATATAGTTCTGCCAGTTTTACCAATGTACATATGGCCACATTCGCAGGATATCTGATATACACAGTTGTGTGTTTGTAGTTCTTCTGTGATTGGTTTCACAAGGTAACCATACTTTTAATAGTTGATTTGGATCTGAATGCTGTTTGAAGTCCGTGTTTGTTTCCCAGAAGTCTTATTTCTTCTGAAAGGCCTCGGACATACAGAATAACTAGGTTCCAGCTGGATTTTCGGTTTCTGTGGGCTTAAGAGGGCTATGTACGGGGTGTAATTTTCCGCGTTTAATGCACGGAGACAGTGAAGTGATAAGATTCAGCTTTCCACACTCAACAGTAACAGCATCGCTTCTATTCACTACGTACAAAACTGGCATGCAGTGTTTTCGCACTTGTCTTTTTCCTACGGGACTTTCTCAGCTCGGTTGGCTAGTGTGCGAATTATGCCAGTTTTTGTGATTTTTGATGGCCTCAATGAGTTTAGGATTAGCCATTGCATTTATTTCCATTTGAATATTACACTTACCCTCTCTTGAAGTATCACTAGCATACCTGCTAACTGTTCCAGTGTCTCACATTTTAGCGTAAACTGTACGCTGCAATTTGTGTCAAACCATATCAATCCCTATGTCATAAACTGTACATGCAATATATCAAGTTAGTTTTTAAGGTAAGCTTAGTTATCAAGACCTAAATACGTAAAAACAATTATTTGCCAAGTTAAACAATTAATACTTTGAAAATCCATCATTATTTTACAATTCAAAAAATACACTTAGCACATTTAAACAACCTGCAGGAACTGTCACAATTATAAATAGTTTCACTACGTTTGATTTAAATCTCAACTAGTTTTGTTTAATTTGTGTGGCGTGAAATAACCCAATACCAAACTGGTTTATGTTTTGAGTTATGAAATAATGTAAGGCAGTACTGTATTCAGCTCTAGTTACAGCGCCTTCAAAGCCTACTTACCAAAAATTCATGTTTAATTCTGTAATTTCCACTTAGGCCTGTAACTTCAAATAGTAGTTGCAGTTAGGTGCTTCATATCTTCTTCCATAAATGACCAATAAACGCCACACAAAATTACACTGGTAGTAATTATGAAGTTTGTTTTGGTCATTTAAAAATATTGTTATTGTACATATGTATCACAAGAGAAAATAATTAAGTTCACGACTGTATAAACACGCACACAATGCATCTTTCCAACTTCAAAATTTTGTTGCATCACACAGTAGTTATAACTCATATTCATTACAACAGTGGAAAATATTTTTAGTTTCAAAGTTAAAAATATATCGCTTAAAAACGCCTAACAACATGCACGTCGCCATATTATTACAGTCCGTACAAGTAAACTACAGATTGGCTGTTAGCTATAAAATACGCCAATAAAAAACCAGGAACAAAACACGTACAAAATTTTATTGGTTCTTATGGTGTTCACTGTGACCAACTGCTGAAAGCACATATTTGTCCGCTATACTTTTGTAAATTATGGCAGAAATGTACACACAAATGCTGAACGTCCCATAATCCATAAAATTTTGTCGTCCTCTGTTAAACATCTTTATAACCACTACCTGTCTATAACAAACTGTAATTTAAAAAACAAATTTTATTTCAAACCTTAAAGAAATTGGCCAAGAAAAATTTTTTTTGCTGCTGTGTTGCATTTCTAGTGGCAAGCACTGTACTCCACACGACAAGTGGCAGTACATCCCTCCCCTCGCACACCCTAACGGCTTTGTCCCTTCTGAAGTACGACATAATCAAGGAAGTTGACAAGTCAGAAGTGAAGTTGGAGATTGCGCAGGAATTTGGCATCCCGAAGTCAACTTTGTTCACAATCCTAGAAATGAGGGATGAGATCGTAAGTGCAGTGCAGAAGGAAGGATGCAAAGCGAACGTAAAAAAACTAAGGAGTATGATGCACACCAATTTGGAGGAAGCTGTACTGGAATGGTTCGGCCGCCTTAGAGCGTAAAACTTGCCTGTAACAGGCATTGAAAACTTCAAGTGTTCAAATGGGTGGATGGATAGTTTTAAGGCGCGCCACGCTCTTGCTCCAGAACATCCTCAGCCGCTATCGGCCGTGCAACGTGTGCAATGCCGATGAGCTCGAGATGATTTTACAATCTAATGCCAGATTGCACCCTAGCAGTGAAAGGATAAATGTATTCAAGGGTGCGAAGAGGAGCAAGGAGCGGTTCACTACCCTCCTGTGCTGTAATATGGACGGCAGCGACAAGATGAAGCCCCTCGTGATCGAGAAATCCAAGAACTACCGAGGTTTAATGGGCAACGTAATTCTTTGTGATTAGGACTTCAACAAAAAAGCATGCGTGACCATGCCAATTTTTACAAGGTGGCTTCGTGGTTTCGTTGCGAAGATGGATGTCAACAATATAAAAGTGGTTCTCTTTATCGACGACTACCCCGCGCATTCTCCTCTCAACAAACTGAGAAACATTGAGCTGGTGTTTCTGCCAAAGAATACCACCAGTGTGCTTCAGCCCCTGGACCAGGGCATTATACAACTCTTTGAAGCTCAAGTTTCGAAAGATGCTTGTGTGGAGACATTAAGTGGGATGTGTTTCAGGCGATTGGTGGCAGTAAAACCCGAGACCATTGCCAACTGCTTCCGTCATCATCATCATCCTTTCATCGCACCAGTCGACGAAAAGGTTGCCGTCCATGTGGCCGCCGGCGTATCCGAAGACCTGGACAACCCACCTACAGCTGATGCTAAGCCCCTCGGCAGAACCTCCCCCTACTCCAGTAACTCGACCATGCGACGAGGAAACGTGGTGGTTTATTGCTCCAGACTGCTCATTTGAAGAATTTGTGAAAGTGGATAAAGATGTTGCAGTCCGGGGTACCGCCGCCGACGCAAGTGTAGTCTAGGAGCAGCAACATGAGTCACGGGACAATGAAGACGTCGAGGTAGGAAATGAAACTGCCAACGTCCCAACGACGAGAGACATCCTCAAAGCTGGGGATATCTATGTATCAATGCTGCGGCGACGTGGTGCAAGAGACGAGATGATGCCAAACTTTTTTTTAAAAAAAAAAGCAACAGTTGTTCGGTCCTTTGATGTGTCAAGTGTCGAGAATTTGTTCTATTGTGTTTGTTTAGTGTCTCGTCAACACTGTGATCATTAATAAACACATGATCTGCCTTATTTATCACTTTTTTTAAAAATATTATCTGGTTTTTTTTTTTACTAGTGTACTTTTAGTTTTTCATGATTTTATTTTCTTCAGTACTTCTTAATAAATTTAAAAGTTTTTGACATATGTGAATTTAAGTTAATGAGCACACACAGTTTTAAGTCGAGGAACATGTTAGCTTGTATGACCGCTACGAGTCTGCTGTTAACTCATTAATAATACACTTTTAATAGTCGAAGTTGGCGTATGAAAGGACCCAGAACAAAATATTTTGTACATTGACATGTAACTTATATTTTAACTGAGCGATAATGTTACGTCACAGTTTATACCCACATTGTTTTCTAGCCATCTCCGGCACGCATAATTTCCTCTCCCCCTCATCGTCTATCCTCCCGGGCCCCGGCCAGCCGATACCAAACAAGTGGCGACATGGCACGTATGCTTCTATAGCACGTGCATACCTGCTAACTTTTACGGATTGTCTATAAAATGTACAGAAAGTACATTTTATGGTTTTACGGAGGACGAGAAAATTTTACTGATTTTGGGACGTTCGACAATGTTATGTGTACATTTCTCTCATTTACAAATGACTAGCGGACAAGTATGTTTTTTGCAAGCGTACCAACATGAAACATGTTTTACAGTGTTGTTTCTCTCTGCTATTGTGCATAGACATTCGTAAAATCAATATTTACTGTGGGTTCAGCAGTTGGTCACAATGAACTCTACAGGAACCAATAACAAAGTTCGGTGTACATTTTGTTCTCGGTTTCTTATTGACATATTGTAGAGCTAGCAGCCAATCTGTGGTTTTCTTGTACCGCCTTTTACAAGATGGCAACGTGTGTGGTATTGTTTTTAAGAGACAAGTGTGTTGTTTCTTATCCAAGTGTTCTTGAAAGCTGAATTTTTAACTTCGAAACAAAATATTTTTTCCGCTGTTGTAATGAATATGACGTATAACTACAGTGTGATGTGAAGAAATTTTGAAGTTGGAAAGATGCATTGCGCGCATGTTTATACTGTCACGAACATGAAAGAAAATTTATTTTCTCTTATTATACAATAATAATATTTTTATGTAATATAAACAAACTGTTCATAATTACTACAGGTGTAATTTTTGACATCCTGGAAAAGTTTTACTGATGGTCATTTTGAAAAGTTGGCAGGTATGCACGTGACTTTGAGCCTTCACAGCGTATAAGTAAAGTCCCGTGAGTACAATACGTTTTTATTTCAAAGAAATTTGATACATTTTAACAGAATTTAACTCACTAACAGTTACACCTAGCGCTTTCTTTGCTGTTTTTTATGACGATACAACGTTCAAATTAATGATTTCGGATATCTCTTTTTCCCTGCAAGATGCATGTTAATAAATTGTAGTTTAAAGCCAACTTTATGTAAGATTTTTTTTATTAAGATGAATGAACATGGACTTAGTGCAAAAACTGCCTCTTTGACGTAAGATTTCAGATCCATTTGGAACCCCAATAACGACCACCTCTCCGCAGCGACCCTAATCTCAGGAACCGTGAGCGGTCTTATAGAGGTTTCACTGTATTTTCCGGACAATCTGTAAAAGTTGGCAGGTATGAACTAGCCATAGCACTTATTACATTTAAAACCATCGTATAGTAATGCACACAGGCCACTTTAAAGGAACAGTAGTGGCACTTGACACTTAGGCCCTTAGTTCGTGGGAACATGTGTTGATCTAAGTAAATAGAACTTTCCATTCCAGTCCACATGCGTACTATTACTGA
Organism: Medauroidea extradentata; assembly: GCA_003012365.1. Classification (NCBI taxonomy): domain Eukaryota; kingdom Metazoa; phylum Arthropoda; class Insecta; order Phasmatodea; family Phasmatidae; genus Medauroidea; species Medauroidea extradentata. The sequence goes on from PNEQ01125187.1 coordinate 24,356, forward strand.
CCAAATTCGTGTTAGCACTGCTAAAATCTAAAAATGGAACAATATCAGCCAAGTGGAATAAAGACAATTGCTCTTAACATTTTAAGATGTTCTCTTCAAGTGGTATGTGCACGTGCCAAGAATTTTCCAGATAGGTCCTTTTGCACACAATTTATCGTATACGTGTGGGGTCGCTCGCTGCCAAGACAAGGTCCCAGGACGCAAACAGCTTTCTCAAAACATATGTTGTGCCAACTAGAATTACCGTCGGCGGTAAAGTTTGCGTATAATATGTTGAAGAAAAGTCTTAGATGTCAACCATGATGTACATTCATTCAGAATGTACGTGCCTATTGAAATAAATTACTATTTCAATCTACAACATTGCGATAGTACATTGTAAATAGTTTCGAAACGTCTACATTGCTGGCACTTTATTTACGTTGCTGACGATATTCATGTTCCATTATCATGAATTCATGCTTGATGTTGAGTTACAGAAAGGTCGTATATGCACGTTCAGAGTATCATTTATTCAAAATACGTCATTCTATTGAAAAATATTAATACTTCAATAAATTTTATTGCGGGTTTCTTGCAAATAACTTCCAAAAATGGTCGTTGCGGGTGCAAGAATCTATTTTGCCAGGGACGTTTTTGCTTGATTTTGAGCCAAAGAAAGGTGATATATCTGCTTCCAATGTATCTATTTATTCAAAATACTTCACTCTACTGAAAAATATTACTATTTCAATAAACTTTATTGCGGCATTCTTGAAAATAACGTCCCAAAAAGGACGTTGCGGGTGCAAGAATTTACGTTGTCGGCAAACAGCAAATTGTGATGGGTGTACGTGTGAGAAAGTGTGGGCGTGTATCAACCACAGCAAAGTGGTGCTTGTTCTCCCACATAGTCGCTGGACAAGAGGCGAGGGAGGCAAACAGGAAATTGTGATGGGTGTACGTGTGAGAAAGTGTGAGCGTGTATCAACCACAGCAAAGTGGTGCTTGTTCTCCCACATAGTCGCTGGACAAGCGTGACTGAGGCGAGGGAGGCAAACAGGAAATTGTGATGGGTGTACGTGTGAGAAAGTGTGAGCGTGTATCAACCACAGCAAAGTGGTGCTTGTTCTCCCACATAGTCGCTGGACAAGCGTGACTGAGGCGAGGGAGGCAAACAGGAAATTGTGATGGGTGTACGTGTGAGAAAGTGTGGGCGTGTATCAACCACAGCAAAGTGGTGCTTGTTCTCCCACATAGTCGCTGGACAAGCGTGACTGAGGCGAGGGAGGCAAACAGGAAATTGTGATGGGTGTACGTGTGAGAAAGTGTGAGCGTGTATCAACCACAGCAAAGTGGTGCTTGTTCTCCCACATAGTCGCTGGACAAGCGTGACTGGGGCGAGGGAGGAAAACAGGAAATGGCAAAATCAAACTAGAAGAAAACTGTTTAAAGTATTTACTGCACAACACAGGCACAGCCCTCCAACAAAACAAAAATTGCCTCGAACATAAAAATTACATATTGTATAATAAACCTTTATTTACATAAAACCAAAGAATCAACAAATGCAAATATACACACAGTTTATATATTAACTTTATTCAATCGGTCCCACGTGGGATGTAAATAAAAGATGTGAACAATTTTAATTACCATGCTAGAACAGCAAGAGAGAATGTCCTCGACACTTTGCAAGCAACACTTGAGATATCTTCGAGCTGAACATGGTCGAGGCCGCTTACGTTTCATTTCTCATCAAGGTGGTGGCAACCCCGTCCCATAACATCAAAGCAATAGTATTTTTTATGCAATTATTAATGCACAAATATAAACAAAACTTTAAAACATCACATTCACGGAAGAGTCTGTCATACAGCACATCAGTGAACACACAAAAAAAAAAAAGACAAGAATGCGCTGCAGCAACCTCAGAAGTGCGTGTAGCCGGTTCCACGTCGCTCTGCCTGCAAAACTCGGTGAATCAGTCTCGCCGACCATCTGTCTCCACCTTACAGTATGGGCGTGAAAAAGATTGCCAAACTGGAAGAGGCATCCAACATCATCAGTTGCTCCTAGCACAAACAAACATAATTTGTGAACACAAAGCCCGACAAGTGGTAGTGGTGTGTCGCAAGCCCCTGGGAGCACTTAACCAAGGTAGCTCCGTAATACAGCAAGAACTCGTAATGCACCACTGCTTCAGTAAGGTAACACAAGTATGGTCTGGCATAGCAATCTAAGTATTAAACATTAGTTTCTGGCAATATAGACAACAGAAGCAATACTTTGTGCTACACCAACAGTCTACATACAGTAAACCTTCCGATCTAACAACATCTGTGATTTAATGACATAATTTTCAGGAACCCTGGAAAAAATTAATATTTTAAAAATTGATCAAAGCTAAGCAAAGTGCAAAAGATCGCAACAAAACATTATTTAAAAATAATTATGCGTATATTAAACAATAACATACTGCAGTTATATACTGTATTAGTGATATGCAGTTGTGAAACAAAAAAAAAACTGTTGAAAAAAGTTAGAAAAGTTGGCTGGAAAATAGGTGAGGCGCGTGCCAGGTGAGTAGGCCGCCCGCGCAACACAGACATATGTGAGACGTGATGACCAATGCTGCCTTATCGCCTGCCCTCCTCCCTCCATGCACATCCCTTTCACGCTGACTCCTCCATGTGTCATCATTTCAGCTACGCAGTTAAGATACCTCACTTGGCATAGCAATGGTTATTTATCAGTGTAAAAAATTCGGATCAAAAAAACATTTAAGGAAAATTGTCCGAATTGCATTTTCCTTGGTGAATGTTGCGCTGTAAGAAACGTACACTAAAAATAAATAACACCCCTCCTGACTGACTACGCCATTCACAGGGTGTCCACTCGTCTGGAATACCGGGAATTGTCAGGGAATTTGAGGGTGTCAGGGAAATGTCAGGGAATTGCACGAAATTGGACAATGTCAGGGAATTATTCAAAACATTCAGTTGCTGAAAAGTAATTCTTTCAGTTTAGTCCTTTCAAGTTTTTAACATATATTTGCAGTGTATCGCAACTTCATCACACAGTTGGCGTATTGTGGTACATCTGGGAGCTGGCCACGCAATTGTTCCGTCTGCCATATTGGAAACAAAACAACTGCCAGAGCCAGTCGGCATACGCTGAAGTTGTTCGTGGCGGCGATTGTGTGTTTGTTTTATAAAATGTAAAACCACATATACGTTGGTTAAAATAATTAATGGTATATTTTGTTCAATGCAATTGAAACTGATTAGTAACTAATTGCGGAAATATTGCCTCGTTTTTTAGACCAGAGCAAATTAAACAGTTGGAGTTGGCCATTTTGCTTTGTTCCGTGCCTTTGTTCTAAAGTGTTTTCTTTCACCAGTGTTTGACTGCATTTTTAAAAATTAAAACGATTGTTGTGAAAAAGTGTGGAGATTTGCGTGTGAATAGTTGAACTAGGCCTAACTATGCAGATACTTGCGTGTTACCGGTGTTTAAAGAGTTTTATAGAACAGTAACCTAAAACACGTGATAAACATTTTATTGGTAGTGCACTTATATTTATTTTGTTTAAAGTTTTGACCACGTGTATTACTTTAGTTTTGAGACATGGTGACATCCAGAAAAACTAAATTTAACGAAAGATGGTTGTTGGATTGTAAGTTTTCTTCGTGGTTAAAACCTATACTCGAAGATCTACAGTTGAAAGTTAACATATTACCTGCAAACAAAATTGATTTGGGTTATGCCACAAAGTTAGCTTTACGAAACTGCCAGGGAGTCAACGAACGTGAAGTAATGGAATTCCGTCAAGATTGTTGCAATGCCATGAGTGTTTTGTGCCAAAAATTATTGGAACAGTCACCCTTAAAGTATAAACTTACGAAAGGGA
>PNEQ01125189.1:0-25673 GCA_003012365.1 Medauroidea extradentata
TTTTTTGGAAGACTCGGAAGAAACCTCCAAGATGGCGGTCGGAACAAGATGGCAGAATTTTTAAATTTTTTTTTAATTTTTAATTTTTTTTTAAATTTTTAATTTTTTTTTTTAATTTTTCGAAATTGACGTCATTAAAGATGGCGGTCGGAAACAAGATGGCGGCCGGAAACAAGATGGCGGCCGGAAACAAGATGGCTGCAGGAAACAAGATGGCGTCGGGTTACAGGGGTCAAAGGTCAAGGTCATGGGGTCAAAGGTCAAGGTCAACCTCACAACCTCAGCCCCCAGCCCCTGCGCCCGGACCGGCATTTTCCTTCTACTTACATCTATAGATGTATCTTATTTATTTCGATAACTTCTATTTCAGTATTTGTATAAACATTTTTGGGCCTACATGTTACATCCTAAAACTGTTGCAACCTCATTGTCTTAATTATTTTCTAACGTGAAACGACTGACTAGAAAAAAGTGATTATGTTACGCAAGCTTCTACAGAGGTCACAACAGTAAATGACACAACGTTGTAAGGATTCCAAAAAGTGAGCTAAACGATCGTCCGTCTCCTCGGCGTGCATAACATTAACGCCATGCTAGGTAGTTTTTTCTCACATTGTTTGCAAAAAAAACTCAAAATGGTTTACAGGAATACTTAGAAAAAATTTCGAGAGGAGAACAGCCATACAATGCAGGCGTTTCGCAAAATAATGAACAACAATTATTTTACTTGATTTTGGCTTATTTGCATAACAAAATTGGTGGTAATTTTGGTGCAAAATATGAAAAAAATATGAGGTTTATAACTACCAAAAATATTAAGTAGAAATTTTGATACCCATGTGCCAAAACAATGTAGCGATTCTTTGATATGAAAATGGTGTTGCTTTAAAAAAACAATGTTTTCAAAGTCTCTATAAAACTACCGGGTGTGCATAGCATTAAACAAGCTCTTTGTTCCTGGTTAAGAAGAAATATCAAGCCAAGCGTACAAGGATCTATCCTCCATAAGGACAGTGCTTTTCCTTGCGCTGTTTAGCCAGAAGCGAAACAGTAGTAAGTGCGACATTGTTGACGTTTCTGGGACAACATGAAAGCTTGGTGTATCTTAATTGTAAAACCTCGTAACTTCATTTTGTACGAATGCAGCAAGAAAGAGAGAAAAATCAGTTAATTTTTTTTCTATGCTGAAATAAAACATTATAATAAAATAACTTTTTATATTTTATTTACTTTTTAAACAAGTTTTGGACAAATCGTATAGTTAAGAGCACTTAAAGAGACAATAAGGCAAAATACAAAAAAAAAAAAAATTGAGTTACGAGGTTGTACAGTTAGAGTGACGTTGGGACTTTTTTTTTTTTTTTCATTTCAAACGCGACAGCCATAACAGTAACAAGAAACACAAGTAACAATTATCGAAATGTCTCAGTTTTCAACGTCATACTTTTATTTTTATATATTTACTAGCTTTTCTTCTTATTTTAGACATAAATTATGACAACATTTTGCTTTTATGAAATTTTGTTTCACTCATAGATTTTGCGTAATGACTCGTAAACGTCAAAATTAGCATTTTTACGGTTTTGTGCACGCCACTAAAACCATCTGACATACCCAACTGAAAAAAAAAAGTTACAGAGAATTACTATGCGGTAGGCTACTAAGTCTCGAATGTAAAAATAAAAAAAAAATATGTTTGTGTTTTAAAAAAGTTGCTGAAATCAAAAATTCTAATTTGAAAAATTCAAGAAATCTTTTAAAAAAACACTTTTTTTTTTTTTTGCTTACTAATGAGTAGGACCACGATTTTGTCGCGAAAAGATTTTTGCCCCACTTTGTTTCAGTGACTCTCGTGCACATCGGCGGTTCTGTTTCAAGGTTATTGGCAGCGTGTCTTTGTTCAGACACGTTTCTCATTTGACTGCACCAATCAAAATAAGATTATTGTGAGTCTGTACGTCTATAATTTGCCAAGACAAGTGAGAGTAAAATCATCCAACCACAGACGTTGTAGCAGAGCTGCAGGTGTGCACATGACGCATCGAAACCAAATGTTGCAAAAATCTTTTCGCCATAAAGTCGCGGCTCTACTAATGAGATTTTGTTTCTCATCATTGGTGTGTCATATTTTTATTTTAACTTGTGGTTCATATATTTTTGTTTGTACCTTTGCCAAAGCAGATCTCAAACCTAGGTTGCTCTTAAGTGTTTGTCCTTGTTTTTATTTGACCTGATTCCATTTTTGGAATCTTATGTTGTGTATGTATCCTATTGACTAAATCATACTCTGCTTATTTATGTTTTTTCCATTATCTTTAGTTTTTATTTGAGAATCATCTATATCGCAATGCAGTATGTCCAAGAAACTAAATCCAGCCATGAACCCTCATTGCAGAGTTATTTCAAAGACCATGCAGGTCTGTACTTACAGGATATGAATGCAGGTGAAAGGAGGAGGTGTTGCTCTGATGTGCGGGGATGTCTTACTGTGTTGCAGTGACGGACAGCAGGTGCTTCCTGGAGAGCGGGGGATCTGCTGAGAGCTTCTTCGTGTCCGAGGACCTGCCTGTCGGATCCGTCATAGGTAAGGCCGAGCTACAACCATAGTATACGTACACTCTACCGTATTCTACTACAAGGAAAACCAGGTACACTCTAATTAAAATATCCTAATACAAGGAAACCCAGTTGACAAGGAAATTATTTGTAAAACTACAAATGTTCTCGTAAAAAATACAAAGCATACGATTGTAACATTAGCCTTGTAATTGAAGTTGCAATGTGTAAAAAAAATTTTTTTTTGTAATAAAAATTAACTTATTTGGAAAATAATTATATAAAACTATAGGAAATATTATTTCTCACAAACCCACGATTTTTGTTTGACTGCATATTTTTTCTAAGTATTTTTACAAGAAAATTACTTGTAACTTGACGAATCAATGTTTTGCAAGGTGTGTAAAAGTATAACGAAATGCCTTGTAAACTTTACAAAAAATACAGTGTTTGTCTACATACCAGTGACAGTAAATATAAACTAAATTTAGAACAGTTGAGCTTGCTATTATCACCCATAAAAATTTACAATAACCATTCCCAGCTCATAATCGAATAGTGAGATGACTAAATTTTAACTCTTTTATGCTAGATACTGTGCTTTGCCAATTGCTTTGCACTTTGAGTCCTTAACATAATCGCGTAAATAAATGTAATCCTACGATCAAGAAGTTTGCCTCTCGTTTGTCGCCACTATTTTATTCTTGTTTTGTTTTATTTATCTCTTTGAATCATGTGATTTGTGGGTGGAAATGAATTTCAGCGATTATTTTTATTCAGTGCTAGTAAATAAAAATATATTGTCGCCTGTCGGAGGATTACAAAACTTCGCAGTTTATCAAAAGGACTCTTGATAATAAACAATAAAATTCCGGTTGTATAATGTCAGTTGCAACAAGGATTTAACGTAATGGTTACGGCTGCTGCAATGGATGTGGGTATGGTTTTGTTTATTTTAATAATTGTACCGTGGTTTTAAGGGTATGTTCTTTAATTTATTTTTAACAATTGCAAATGACTCTAATATTTTTTTTAAACCAAATGCTTTGAAAAGAATTTGAGACTGTGTGCAGTCATACGATACACAATTTTGCCAGAGCGTTTTTAAAATAATGTACCGTTTGCCAGCAAAAATTTATTTTGCTTAGTTTTGGCTTATTTCGACAACAAAAAATATAATATTTCAGGGGCAAAAATCTAAAAATCGGTTTGGTGTATTGTAACAGAAAACTTCAGATGCAAACGATAAGATATATGTGTTAAAACTGTAAGAATGAATTTTTGATATGCGTATTAATTTGCGTTTAAAGAAATATTTTCGTAACCACTGCATAACTACAGAGCAAGGTCTTATATCGCTGGTAGCTCCTCTATGACTGCTGATATTTGGCTGTCAGTTGTTGAGTGAGTATATACCGTTGACACGCAGCAGTCACTGCTTGATTTTCCCACACACTACGCTGTTCGAAACTTCGGCTTAAAACACAAATATTGTATGTCCATTTTTACCAACTGTACAAGAATATTTCGTATTGTTCTCACAACCACCAGTTACAAATCAAACTATACGTGTTAACGTTACCACATGATTTCATCTATAAAATAGATTATGAACAAGATATTTTTGCTAGTAAGTTAAAACTTTATTTTAATAAGTATTAATTTGTCAATTGCATGGACGTACAATATGTGTGGTTTAAACCATCGATACACTTTTAGCATCTAAATAAAGGCCTGTACTATGAGGGCATGCAGTTTTGCGCAGGCGCGAGAAATAGCCGGTACCACGTATTATTTTTATTGTACATTCCTAACATATTCTTCGATTCGGAGAATAGTATTTATTTATTTGTTGGACATTAAACTGTAGTTTATTATTCTGCAGGTTTAGGAATCTCAATGTTATTGGTTCGGAAAGGGACAGTTTTTGCCGCTAGTTGCGTTGGTATAGGTAAGAGGTTAAATCAAGGGTCGTCGTTGCCGGTTAGAGAGTTTACCAGTTTGTACAATAAAATTAGAAAGCTGAAATAACTTTAATTTTAAGTATAAAAATATATATCTAGTAATTTATCTCTTATCTAGCCTAGCTAACGTTAACTTTATTATCATCTCCCATTTTGTCAGACCTTTTGCCAACTTTTACGGAACTAATGGCGGAAATTGTCCCTTACCAAATTCGTCCAGAAGAAATTAAATCATCTTCCTAACCTGTTGTAGAATTTAACGTACCTAAACTAACTTGAAGTAGGCTAACCTAAACCAAACTGTCAAATGGAATGCTGAGAGGAAGAAATGAAGCCTGCCCAGATCAGTGAATTTAACGACTTGGCTTATGTATCAGCCTTTTGTGAGATGCTAATATAAACAATTTTCAGAATCTGTAGTATGTACGTAACCTGCATCGCACTAATTTATCTTAAATTAAAAATAATCGGGCTTCCCCTTTGCCTGATCATTACAACAAAAGGACCTCAAGTAAACCGTTTTTTTTTCGAGCAAATGGACGAGGAAAATGCTAATTTTAACAGGTAGGCAACCCACGATACATATCAGGCTTATGCAGCCCCGGCATCTGTTGAAGGTAATATATATATATATATATATATATATATATATATATATATATATATATATATATATATTCGAAACCATTTTTCCACAGATTTAGATCTTGCTATTATTAAATTGCACCTGGAATGTAATTTATTTCTCCTTACTTAAGTGTTTTTTTTTCCCACAAGTATTGGTTTCCAGTGTTAACTTATATACCCACCGTGCGGTAACTTGATACTTTCTGCAAGCCCTACTTCTAGCTTGGATCTGTTCTCACACCAGCTATGTATCCTTCCGCCAAGCGTCAACAATAACATTGCCAGGCTGACGGCTGCAGTGCAAGCCGACGTACATTGCTCATCCGCCGCCAATAACTACGTCCCCTCTTAATATTGTAATATATGCTAAATGTAAACATACATTTTATTTCATTTCCTGAAAATTAACACATTATGTATAGAACACATTCAATTAAACTATTTTCAATATTTTAGCCGCTGTTCATAACGTACAGAAGAACTATTTGTACGACATCAATGCCAACCCAACTATCCTCCAACTAACGTACAACAGACATGTTTAACTCACTTAAAAATAATTGTTACGAATCATTTTCCTAATCGCAGACGTTTAACGATAAAAAATAAATTAATTTTTTATCTTACCAGATTGCTTTTTCATTTGCTTACATAGTTGTGTGGTAATAACGGAAGTATTTCTAGTAATCTAGTAATTTTTTTTCAACAGTTTGTTTCTGGCAGTACCAACTTACCGTACAGTGGGTATAATCGTGAATTTTTCCCTCAAGAATTGCGCCAACCAAAAACTTGCATTTTTCTAAGGAGGAATCTTCTGGCAAGAATTGTAATATACTTTCATTTACATCCTGTATTCTGGCGCTTATGGAGTGAACTTCGGCTCCACAAGAAGTTTTCTCCATGAGTGCCAACAAAAATCTAACTACTTACCGATAGGCTACAATCGCAACCAGTGCAGCGTCGAGTATTTCCTCTTGGCATTAGAAATAAGATTGTACCCTTACCTGTAGTAGAATGACCCTTACCGCAGTGTTATTTGAGATGAACGTGTTGCTTGCAGGTTCACTGCGCATCATCGGTGACCCGAGCGAGCGGACTGGCAACATCGCACTGCGGCTCAAGGAGCTGGACAGCCCTGTGCGTATCTATCCCGGCAGCAAGAACATCAGCTTGGCTCGCAAACTGGACAAGGAGGTGCGCAGTCCTGCCAACTTCTGCATTCTTCTTCGCCCTATGCCAACCTACACGGAATGTCCAGAAACAACCGCTTAATAGACTAAACAGACCTCGCGAATCCTGGGCTAAATCGAAGACGCAAATGTTAGAGGCGAAATGTTGTACGATTATGTTCTACGTGCACAATGTGGCAACACTGCATGAAGAAAGTCCCCTCCTGTGCTCCATTGTCTAGGTATTATTTTACGTATATTCAAGTAAACGTAGAATCACGTTTGGGCAGCAAGCGATTCAAACCTGCACTCATAATATGTAGGTCAGAACAGTAGTAATAAGATAAGTAAGGTATCTGTGGAGCGCAAGAGGGAAATAACTACAGGGCTATGTTGTCACATTGTGTAGCCTATGTAAAATGTCGTCGTACAATTTGCCACTAACATCTTCGTCTCTAATTGAGCCCAGGATTCGCGTGGTGTGCTTAATACGGGGTTGTTCTGTGTACACCCAACACACTCACCAGGCTATGTCTTACTCCTTGCTGGGGATATGACGTCACATATCTCGATGTATGGTTTCGGGTGACGTCATACCCCCAAATCTAGAGTAAACCATGAAAAGCGGCCTTTTATTTGCTAATTGTCGTCCCCTAAGCGAAGAACGGGGTGCGAGTGTTCGGCCGTTTTAGATTCCTGTAGCCGGAAAAAGGAAGTTCACAATCCCTCCCTCTACCCTCTCTGGCTTTTTTTTTTTTATGTGTCAAAATACTAGAAATTTTTATTTCTCAAAATTCTATTTCGTTATCTGTGAGACGGTATCCTTATTTAGGAAAACATACGGTATTAGTATTTGGAACTAAAAATCCTCTTCGATTTATGGAGTAGGAGTGTCTGTTTGGCTCACTCATTTTACGGCAGATTTCCTGTTGGTCTAACTGCCGACTAGCAGAGCAGCCGCCTTGCGCTGTTTGACGGTAATGGTTTCTTACATGGTGCTGGCCAGCGAAGATATTCTTCTGGTGTGTGTGACTGATAGAGCCCACGAGTTTTGGTAGAAAAGAATTCTGCAACAATTTGTAAATGCCTTATGTGCACATATGCAGCCCTGCTTAATAGTCAGTGATTGGCTGTTTTTAACACTCGCGTCTAGGATTCTACCCACATATCACAGACGTGTGGTGTCGCAGTAACCTTGTTCCTGTTGGCACAAGTCAAATGAGCCACGTCTGTGCAATAATACATTCTGCCAATAACCATGAAGCAAAGCTTCATTGCATATAAGGCATTGAAACAAACTGTTGCAGAATTCTTTTCGCGAAAAATCGTGGGCTCTAGTGACTGAGTTTGCCATTCTACCTGCTATTTCACTTCTGTATTCTGCCACGCAATAGAGCCACAGGCCAACACCTAGGCTATGTTTCCCTCTGGGGTGAACCTGCAACTCGTCACCGTCCCAACATACACATTCCTTCCTTGAGCAATTTTTCACTACCATACGATTCTCCTAGACAAAGAAAGACTTGTGCCCATGCACAGCGATATAAACAACACACTATAAGATAGAAATTACAGGAATGCAAGGATTAGAGTAAAAGAGACTCTCAATTACACTGAAATCATCCTATATAGAGGTATATGGTAAATCGCGAAAAAATGTTGTGCCAGCATACCCTTGAAGACACTGTGCTTTCTCGTTACATGTATGGATGGGTAATATACATACGACTAGGGGCCGGAAAATTTCGCCGATTCAATGACTTGCATGTTAGAATCCATTGTCCTATGCATATTCAGGCCCCGTCTATTATTTCATTGGTCGCTGTTCCACTGAGTAGCAACTAGTGGACTAATGATCGGGGCTCGAGTATGCACAACATAGTGCATTCTAGCATGAAGGTCACTGAATCCGCGACATTTTCCAGTCCCTACATATGACACAACGTAGCTGACTGTGGACCAATAATAGGCATCAAGTATTACAATAGCGGGATTTTTATTGGCTTAGTCAAATAGGTCAACAGCTATTTGAACAAGCGAAAGCCAGTAATATTTTCATAAACGTTTGTTGAAACCCAGCAAACAGTCAAGTTTTCCCGCGATAAAACATCATCTCTACCCATTTATTATACAAACTCTAAATACATAGAACATACAAGGCTGTAAAGAGGCCATAATAAACACTTCCATCCCCATACATCATAGAGTTCCCCTCCCCAGGCGAGCGCTACACTGTATACCCCCCACTGAGACGATGTGCCCTGCGTCCATCCGCAATCATCATATCCACCAGGAACTTCCGCCACTGCACTCATATCCAAGAGGTATGTGGGAGGAACCAAAATTGGGGGAGGGGGCTACCCACACCCCCGCGCCCAGCGATCCGCTGGATCAACGAAGAACGCCGACAAAACACGCCTACAAGGGACGGGCACCGTCACAATTCCTACATTTTCTATGATTCAGTGTGTTACGTGCACATCTGCAATTCTACTCCATGTTTATTGGCAGCGTGAGTTTATAAAGTAGCGTCTCTCATTTAACTGTGCCAACCACAAAATATGGTTCCTGCAACACCACGTGTCTGTGGTTTGCGGGTAGAACCACATCCATCTTCAGTAGAAGGCCGCGGCCCTAGATCTGGCAACACTGGCAGGGAGGGTCATTTAACACTTATTTTGTCTCGCCAAAGGCAGTGGCTTCCTCTGATTCGCCGTTACGTAGACCAGAATAACGAATCAGGTGCAGCCATTGCCTTTGGAGAGCTAAGAGAAGTGTTAAAATGACCCTTCCTGGCAGGGTTGCCAGATCTAAGGCCGCGGCCTTCTACTAAAGATGGCTATGGTAGAACCTCAAGACACTTGAGAGTTAAAACATCCAAATGACTGACTATGAAGCAGAACTGCAGATGTGCACATAAAACAGTGAAACAAACTGGGACAAAATTATTTTCGTGAGAAGTTCGTGGCCCTACTCAGCACTGACCATGAAACCGGGCTGCAGATGTGTTCATAAAACATAAAACATTCTAGTTGAATGTGTTTGTTTATTGTTGCAGGGTATCGAAGGGCCAGCATCTGTCTACGTCAACGTCATCTGCGACAGGAAGCGAACCGTCGACCCAGTAAGTAAATCAAATACATCATAGGGCAAACCAACCCTACTTCGAGCGTCAGAAACAGAAATATGTTAAATATGTTATCTGTAGTCTTATATTTAATACATTCGTATTGCCGAAACCACTAATGTCTGCTCTCTGTTGGTGACCTAGTGAACTTGTTGTACAGATCCTTCCCAATATCGTGAAGCCCACAGCGTGGTTTACCACGATATTAAAGTATTTCAAGAATACATGGTCTATTTACCCTGTAATTTCTAGAATTGTTTAAAATACCCTGAAAATTGTGAACACATAAGTACTTTCATTATCAAAAAACACTAGCAAACATAACCTCATAAATGTTTGTTACATTTTAACTCTAGTATCAATACGTTACAAATGTATAAAATATAAGATCACAATTAAAATATTGAACATATTTCTGGTACTGAAGTTCGAAGCCTTAGTATCTTACACGAAGTATGCTATGTTTACCCTATCCGTGTGGGCTTATCGAGATGATCAGAAAGTCAGAGATGTAGGTTTGAATGGTACTGGGCCACATCGAATTAAGTGAAACTTTTAAATCGCTATTCTTTCTCTTGGCGGGGTCGGGGATAGGCAGCAGCCTTAATAATTTACGCTTACACTCTCGGCAGCCTTGGTTGCCCTAGTGTAGCCGAGGATTAGCCGTATTATGTATAGGTCGTTCGGAATAAAGTGAGCACTAAAAGTTTAACATTTGAAAAATATTACTAGCCGTTACTGCATATAATTCAACTTTAGCAATAGTTACCTTACTGCTTGTATGGTTGGCAGCGATTTGCCGAAAATTGTTCCGTGTATTTTCTTACTTAAATACAACAATACGAAAAAAAAAAATCAACTGAAGTCGACATACAATTTCGCATATTTAATCAACTTTTATTTATCAAACTATGACGGATGCTACAAACTGCACAATTTATCTTACACGTGCAAACTTCAAGTGACGTGTCCAGAGAGGATAGACATTTCCCTTCGTTAGCCGTTACGCGCGGAAAGATACGAATTGGCTGAAAATAAGAATTTTACAGGGCTATTGTTAGTGTTCACTTTATCGCAGATCGTCTATATTGTTCTCTACTTTATTGGTCTCGACCACGGTCATAGAAGAACAGGTCTGGACACTCGCCTATCTAACAATGTATTTTGCTTGACCTCCTTGTTGTTTGGCTGCAGTTCACCAAGTTACTGAGAGTGTTGTACGTCTTTGGCGCTGTAATCCGGGCGGTCGGACTCAAACTCCGCCCACTTTTTTCCAATGTTAACATTATAAAGTAAATAAAGATTGCTGGAGCCTTTTCTTAAATTTGTGAGCGAAGGAAGTATTTCATAAACTAATTAAAAATACTTTTGATAAATTGTTTATCTTATTGGGACGGAAGTGGGCGGAGCTTGAGTCCGACCGCCCTAGCTGCAGCGCCAATAAAACACAATATTCTCGGCAACTTGGTGAACTGCAGCCAAACAACAAGGGGGTCAAGTTTCCAGGCAAGTGTCCGACCTGTTATTCTACGACCGTGACTAAGGTTAATTCTACTACAGGTTAGGAAACTCAATGTTATAAGTTTGGCAAGGAAACATATCTGCCTCTAGTTGAGCTCAGTAAGGGGGCTACGAACTTTGCCGAGGTCAATATACCGGGAATTCACGAATGTAGTTTAACGTATTTCGTGAGACTGTTTTTACGTTATACAAGACCGTATATACAAGGATTCGTTGCAGTCACCTTCGTGAATCCTCAGTACTGACCTCGGCAAAGTTCCTAGCCCCTCACCGACACCAGTACAGCAGGGAGCAGAATTGTTCCCTTTCCAAACTTGTCCATAATAAATGTATTTGTCTTCATAACGAGTGGTGGAATTAACCTGATCTGGAATCAGCGACGTGTACTGAGTGTGTTCTGTTTTCTCGCAGGCGTTCGTGATCCCAGTCAACATACGAGTGACGGACGCCAACGACAACTCCCCGCAGTTTGTGAACGCGCCCTACATCCTCAACATCTCCGAGGTGAGACTCTCCTCATCACACTGCAGTTACCGTGGAAAATAACACACATATTACATTAGCATTTCGGACGATCTGGTTTTACAAATTTACTGACATTTCGTGTGTTTGTTCACGCAATCAGTATAGTTCAAATACTTTTTTATGCTTATTTTATGGTTTTGCTTTTATTTGTTTAGTTTTCTTTGACAGTCATTCAATTTGCAATGGAGTACGTCCAAGAAACTGAATCCAGTAACAGTTTATTATGTTGTGTCTAGCAGTGTAGATAGTTGCGGTATTGTTGCAGGTGACAGTGGTTGGTACGAGAGTACTGCAGGGTATAAGGGCCGTGGACGCCGACCAGCAAGGACCGTACTCCACTGTACAATACTCCGTGCTACCAGGCAAACATGCGGTAACTACCGTCTAAACTAATACTCCCACACTGACAAACATCACCATATTTATGTTTACTACTTCATATCTAAACCATAATGTTAAATGCTTCATTTTATTAATAAAATGTTACAAGTGCATAGTTTTTTTATGTAATTTATTTCTGTCGCTGCATTCCTTAAGAATTTCTACATATATATTTTTGCAAAGGTGAGAAATCGTTTTAAAACTTATTCATTGAGAAATAATTTTTAGTTCGTACTATTTTTAAACAAAATTGAGTATATGAAAATGTCTTAAATAATACTGTAATATGATAAATGTCCGTTTTAATTGTCAGTACTTAATATCTAGCATGTAATTTTAGAAAAATTTATTTTACAAAATAAAATATGAGTAAATTATTTATTTTTGAAAAATCATTCATTACATTTTTTCTTAAGATGTTTTCATAGAACACGTTTTGCTTGGAAGTGCTGTCTTTTAAATCGATACATTAAGTAATAATTTATTTTGACATTGATTCCTCACTTAAAGTATGTGGCTGTAAGGTAAGTAGGCAAAGCCTTGGGCTAGACAGAGCGTGTGGTATGATTTTACATTGGAGCCGCACGGTAATGCGATACTTTCTGGAAGCCCTGCTTCTAGCTTGGATCTATTTGCAGACCGTGTATTCTTCCGCCAAATGTCAACAAGACTTTGGTCAGCGCTTAAGGACGCGGTCTACCGCAATTTTCATCACCACTTTTTAATTTTTTATTTGTACCAGATATTTTTTTTCTTATGTTAGACACAGGCTACAACGACATGCTCATGAAATTTAAGAACAAAAATTATTTGAATTTTAAAAAATTGCTGAAGCTAAAAATAAATATTTAAAAAGTTCAATATTTTTTTTAAAAATACAAATAATGTGTATTCTCTAATTTTATGAGCATATCATTGTAGCCTGCAATGTCTTTATCCACTGTGATTTTTTTGAGTTTGGTATATCAGTTGGTTTTAGTGTAGTCGTTAAAACGGAAACATGCAAAATATGAATTTAACAAGCCATTACGCGAAAACTATGAGAGATATGTTAAAATTCATAAGAGCCAAACTTAGTCACATTTTGTGTCTAAAGCAAGGAAAAAAATATCTGGTACAAATACAAAATAAAATAATGATGATGAAAATTGCGGTAGCCGCGCCCTTAATATCGTGGTCTTCAGCGCCGGAGGGGAGGGGAGGGGGGTTGGCATGAGGTGAGTATGGAGCGTTGCCAGGAATTAAGGAGCGGTGGAAACGGAAGATCCCCGAGAAATCTCGTCGACCCACAGCATCATCCGGCACGATTCCCACACGCGAAAATCCAAGAACCGACCCCGCAGGGAATCGGACCCGGTTTGCCTTGGTGGGAGGCGAATGGTCTGACCATTCGGCCACCACGGCCCCAATAACATTGTAACACTGTCATGTGGGTAACGCCATGTGACTGTCATACAGTAAAGGCATCTGTCAAATAAGGATGTCTTTAGTGCAAACAGTTTCACTATATTGTAATTTCAGTCAGCGAGTCAATAGGCTAGTTGTAAAAAAAAACTTTTTTTTTTAATTTCTTCCATTGTTATATGGTACCAAAGCAAGTATTTCTTGTGATTTTTTCAACAGTTAGTTTCTAGAAGTAGGTATGAGCTTAGCGTGCGATGCCTATACCGGAGTAGACACAGCATGGTGAGTGTAGTGGAGGGTGAGTGGTACTGACACGTCTTCTTGTTGGCAGGAGTACTTCGTGTTCGTGAACGGCCTGGAAGGTACCTTACTGCTGAGGAAGCCCCTGGACTATGAGCTGTTGTCCAACTTCTCTGTCACCATCAGGGCGCAGGTGAGTTGACGCTATCTTCCTCTGTCATCGCTGTAAAGCCCGGTAGACTATCCGTAATTCTCTAATCATCCCTTACTTAATTCTGTTCAAAATCGTCGTCTGAGATTTCATAACTGAATTACGTAGCAAAACGTCTGTGTTGTTTACACACTATCACTTGTTTCGGTACATAAAGGAGAAACATATATTTGTCATGTTGGTTCTTATGGTCCATAAATTACAACAGTAAAACTGCCAAAAATTATTTCATAACGAGACGTGCACCCAGTCGCCAAACAAATGAAACTATCTTGTATTATTTAGGTCTTGAAACATCCGACGGTCGCATGTTCAGTAGGGACCAATAATTTTATTTATATTCAAAACATATTGGCAACCCTAGTTGCGTACGCTGCATGCGCGGTGGCTGAAACTGTGCATTGCGCATGCGCGTAAACATACACTACGATGAACAATACGTCAGGCTCTATCTGTGAAATTGAGCATGGAATTGTGTCTGGAACCAGCGTAGTTGCGGTGCACTTTGTCGCAGTGCTTCTTGTACTGAAATAGGCACGGATTTCGGTGCTGAATTATGGATAGTGTGTACCGGGCTTCGGAACTCTTTCTTAGCTGCAACACGCATTTTTTGCTGTAAAGAAACACTTTTGTTTTCAGAGTTAAATAAGGTTGGTGAACATTGCATTCAGGTTCGCGTCTAGAGGCTGGTTCGCGATAAATTGACCATTTTTGACAATCGCCTTGTACAGAATAATAATTCAAAATATTACTTATTGTGACTAGATGTTAACTTTTGACTACTATACAATCAATACACCTTGACTGATAGATACAGAATGGGCACAAAGTCCCGTCACCCCCCTGGAAGACGGACATATACACGACGTAGCATATTTGCACTACTGTGGGCTGTATTATCCTTACACTGTGGTCTGATGTATGTTATGAAAGAGGACTTACAGTTACGCTCATATCGACCCAACGTGTGTTCAGGAATTGACGACCAATGATTTACGACGAAGGAAGGATGCGTGTGATGCACTGCTGCAGGTCTTTGACACAATACCGAAACGTCGTCTTTTGGTCAAAGGAGAACATATATTTTTACTCCCCACATTATGACATGGGCTGCCTTGGATAGCAGACAGATTAACGGTTCCTATTTATTTGATGGCGCCGTCAACCAACATCGATATCTTCAGATGTTAAGAACCTGGTTCGTACCCCTGTTGGAAGGCCAAGGGATCAGAGAGGACTCCTGGTTCCAGCAAGATGGTGCGCCTCCCCATTATGCCATTGCGATGTGGGGGTATGTTAATGAGGTGTTTCCAGAACGCTGTATCGGCCGTGGATCGCCTGCATTACCAGCTCCACTTGTCTGGCCAACATGCAGCCCTGACCTCACAACATGTGACAATTCACTCTGGGCTTTCATCAAGGACATTGTTGCTGAGCATCGATATAAAAATATTGATGACTTGAAGGAAGCTGTGAGGCAGGCATTCCAATGGGCTACTTCAGCAATGCTGTGATAGAGGTCGCACAGAACTCGCTACGAATTAAAATACATTGTATTTGGAAAACAACAGGATGCGAACCGAAGTTGTGGGTGGTTAAAGACATCACTGGTGTGAATTTATTGGTGGTAATGTGTATTTATCCTACATGTTGAACACTTAACAATTTTTGTAGGGGGTTTACAGGACTGTGTGCCTATCCTGTAGGTTACTTTGTGTATGTTAAAAGTTGCAGGAAACTATAAATTATTTTAAGGAAGAGAGTAACTAGGTATCCAAAATTGTTCAGTTTATACCGAACCATCTATAATTTAAAATGAATGGGCTTATGAAAAGTCTTCATTAAACTACGAGAGTTGCTGTGAAATATAAATGTAAAGTTCGTGTAAAGACCACACATTATCACTGCATGCAAAAAAAAAAAAAGACGGGGTCCTTAGATGTAAGCTTTTTCGAACGTCACATTCTCATAAAGTTGTCCCGATTGCATTAACATTACAATTGTTTAGCTGTTAACTTTATAAGATGAACTAAGTAAGACACATTTTATGTTGAAATAAATATACATATTTTACAAATAAATTACAAATGTTCTTTAGGAAAACTTTTTTAAGAAAAAAAAATTAGCAACTGAAAAAAAAAATTTTTAGTATGTTTTCTCTGTTGTAAATCTATATTTCTCTGACCGCCAGCTTATACACATTAAAAAAACTTTGATTAACATTTAAATGCAGTATAAAATAAAATTTTGAATGAAAAAATATTCTCGAGTTCTGGTATAAAAATTTAAACCTGTTTCCTAACCGAGATTTGTAGCTGATTTCTTTCTGTCAGTAAGCTACTGCAGATTCGTGAGAAATAAATGTGTAAAAATAATTTATTCCATAAATAAATATTCTCATAGCATAACGAAGAAAAAAATTAGAAATTTAAACAAACAATAATTTTTTTGTAATAAACTAAGCTCATAGGAAAAGGTTAGAAATTTATCTTGCTATTTGATAGTAGAACATCTAGTGCATGCTAAAGTCTATTGCTGTCCAGTTCTGTAAAGCATTGTAACTATATTAAAACAATGCAGGTGATATTAACTTAATGTACGTTATTGTCATACAGTTGGCAGTTTATTCGTAATGAAGACGAGTATACGTAACGAAAAATTGAACTCTGTAGCAGGTAAATTTGTTTGCAACCGACAATTACGTGAACATACCTACAACTTTCTTTTGTTTAAACTTGCATGTCGGTTTGACAGTGACCTTTTTTTAAACGTAAAACGTTCATCTTCTTGGACTTATAAACATTTAGTAAAAACTTTTGTTTTCGATTTATGTGTGAACATTATGTCATAATGGTGTGTGGAATATGACGTGATGGACAGTATAGAGTATGTTATTTATAGAAGAGTTCTGATTGCCTGGCTTAGAGGTTTGAGAGATTGTTATTAAAAAACTTCCCACAAGCTAAATTTAATAAAATAATACCCTTAATAAAATATTGAATTTTTCTTGTAATTCATATTCTGCGCCTAATAACGGCGAATTTAACATCACTAAGAAGACTTTTGACCCGGGCCGATTAAATATTACAAATACCGTTGTTTGCTTTTTACACAACAGTAAAGTAAGTAAAACTGGTCTTCACTTGAACGTCTAGTCGTAATTGGAATGAAGTACTGATTTTTTTTTCAACTGTGCATTCGCGAACACAGCAAATGTATATGATCTTTGAAAGAGGTGTTCAATGGGAGTGCATGACTGGATTTAGTTTCTTGGACATATGCCACTGCGATATCGCAATGTAGTATGCCAAAGAAACTAGGTCCAGTCCACGGCCGTAGAAGAACAGGCCTGGACACTCGCCTGGAAACTTGACCCCCTTGTTGTTTGGCTGTAGTTCGCCAAGTTACAGAGAATATTGTGTTTTATTGGCGCTGCAGTCAGGGCGGTCGGATTCAAACTCCGCCCACTTCCCTCCCACAAAGATAAACAATTTATCAAAACGTAATTTTTTTATCAGTTTATGAAATACTTGCTTTGCTCACGATCCTAAAGCATGGCTCCAGCAATCTTTATTTACTTTATAGTAAAAATACTAGAAAAAAGTGGGCGGAGTTAGAGCCCGACCGCCCTGACTACAGCGCCAATAAAGCACAACACTCTCGGTAACTTGACGAACTACAGCCAAACGACAAGGAGGTCAAGCAAAATACATTGGTAGATAGGCGAGTGTCCAGACCTGTTCTTCTACGACCGTGATCCAGTCATAGCAAATGTACCTTCACCAAGAATTTGTTACACAGTAAAACACTTTCGTTGCTACAAGAAAATATTTGTTTAAATATGAGACACTGCAAAGTAACTATGCAGCACAAACAATTTTTGTTTAAAAGTTACAGCAATGTTAACAAATATTGTTTTATTTTTTAAGATAATATATTTGAAATCTTTGTGGTGAAGGTAATTGTGAACAAGCTTTATGTTAAAAAAATTATTATCTTTGCTACAAATAAACTTATATTATTTTCAAAGAAAACTTTCTCAAGTAAAAATGTCAAACAAACCGAAGTTGTCCGTATTTGTTTTGCTGTAAGGCAAGATGTATTTACAAGCTAAATACCTTTGCGGCAAAGTTCCTTTGCAGTGGATCATATTTAAACAAAATTTTGTTGTTTCAACGAAAGTTTTTTACTGTGTAGGCACAGATTTCCAGCCAATTTGCACCCACTTTGTTCCAATCACGTGACTTCATGGACGTCTGTTTGAGCGTACATAATTCCACTTAGACGGAAATTTTGCGCCGCACCCATAAGACAGTGATATCTGCTCCGCTGTATGGTCAGTATTACAGACTGGCCTTCGAGTTTCGTCCCGAGCCATTTCCTTGTCGGGTCCAGAAGCTGTGTGCGCCTGCACAGTTTCGTGCTGCAACCGGTGATACACGGCTGTAGTGCAGCGAGTATAGGGCGCAGCTCAAACTGCGTGTTGCACAAGAAGGTGAAACGGACGTGCGGGCCACGTGAAGACAAAGGCCTTTTTTCAGTTTAACTGATTTCAGCTCTCGTTTTTTTTTTTTTTTTTTTTTTTTTTTTGCTTTCTCAGGAGTCGCTCTCAATGTGTGAACTAGATTGATTTCAACTGATTCATTCAATGACTGTAATATTCAATCAGATTTCTCCGACTTGGTCTGTATTGTGTAAGTTATATTATTTTTCACAGTTTTGCTGTAATTGTTTTGACTTCCTCAAAATAATTCTTTGGGCCATGTCTAGTATGTAATTATCTACTCAGACTATTAATGTCAACATATCTCACATGTTAGTATTTCATGCAAACAGACTTGTACATGCAATCTGTATCCTTTATAGCAAGGTTCACACATGAATTATCTACTAGGTTGTATCTATGTGCCCAGTCGAATGTCGCAGCGAAAGATGAAAAAGCTTTTTAATATGCCACGTTTTTAAAGCGAACAAAAAGGTAAAATAATATTTCCTGTGAATAAAAATAACGTGTAATATTTAAAACTGTAAAACATAGGGCGAATGCAATAATTAATTGATGCATGAACTGTTGTGTAAATATTCTCTACGACAACTACTCTCTACATTTCTTACTTTTATCTATTTCATGTGCCCCGCGTTCGTAGTTTTAAATCTTACCTGTTTTTAAAACGTTGTATATTAAAAAGTATCTTCATTTGAATAATTATTTTCTGGTCGTTAGTCTTGTATGTGTAGAATTTTACAATCATGTCTGATATATGTTTAATGTTTCAAGTCTTTAGCTCATCGGGAAGTTAGTTTCGCATGGCATATTCAACATTTTATTTAACTATTTTTAAATTAATAAATTCCTGCAACCACTAAGACGCGGCTCCAGCCCGGAAGTCAAGCTAGTCAGTTATACAACGGCCGCGAAAGCCTGCAGAATTCCATAATAAATTATTTCTTCGCATTTTTTTAACAATAATATTTAATTGTCATCCAGTTCTGAGCAGTGTTTAAAGTTTCAAGTCTCTGCCTCATTGGTAAATTAGTTAAAAACCGATTGCAAAATTTGTACCGGACAAACAGACAAACAAGAAAGCTAGTTAATAAAATCCAAATATATCTACGTTGTTTCGATACTACTTGTAACAATGCGTGCCGAAGAGACAACAAAGCAAAAAAATAAGAACGTTTTAATAAAGTATGAAACAAATACTTACCCTGCAAAGTTTCGTCAGATAAACTGTAAATTTAAAACTCCTTAAGAATGTTGCAATATTTTATTATAATTTAAGAATGCAGTGAAGTAATATTTGTTGTTATGATAATCACGTTTAAAGTAAATTTTTCTTCCCTTTTTGACATTATATTGCCATTACACATTTTTTTTTACGAATGTGTGCTTATTTATAAATAATCTTACGAGAAAATCTAGACTAGTGAAAGCATAACGGAATATCAGTTCGTGACAGTATTTAGCTCAAATATCATAGAAATCAAAATTTTTTCAGTAACTGACACATTACTAAGTTTATGCAAGAATTATGTTAAAAAATACTGCAAAAAACCAGCCTAACTTTCGCTTATTAGGTAACTTTTAGTATACACACACGCACCCGCACACACACACACACACAAACTATATCGCATATAACATTTTCTTGAAGAAAAATAAATAGCATCACACAAACAAGACGCACGAAATTATTGTCAAGAATGTGTCTTAAAACGTATGCGGTCACAGTATGTATCAAACGGCACTTGGCCACATGGGGTTTCCTTGGTAGCTACATACTGTGCCTATGTTTCGAGATCTGTTCGAAAACTTTGTGACATCACGAAAAGGTACTCACGTTTTGAGTAATGGTGCCGTTTATGTCAATGGCCAAAAAGGTTTAGCTAAAAGTGGCCAGTAGTTTTCGCGCACGGACTAACATAATCACGGATCAAAAACATGTAAAAATAATAATACGTATTGATTATAATTACCAGCAAACTATTCAACATTCACAGTACATCTTTACAGACATCCAGAACCATCACAAACAACTAAACGTGCAAACAACACTAAACAGATAAAAAAAAGCCAGCTTACCACGGCTGCTGCTGAAGAACTTCTGGTTCTCGCCGTTACTACGAGATGTTCTATGACCGCACGGGGTATTCAGTAATGGCGGAAGGCGTGCGGCATAGAGTGGCAGTCGCAAATCATATCGCAGGCGCGCTCTCTTGATATGTTTTGTAACCAATTTCCTGTCGTGCGTCACCTCCTCAGTCCTATGTTTCTCCATCTCTCTCTCTCAAGCCCTTCATACGACGGACGGACGCAGTCTTCTTAGCTTGGGTCTGTTCACAGCACGCGCTCTTGACGTAAGAACCAGGACGGTAGGCCTAGGAATATCCATTTTACAACTGCGGTGCCCAAGTCTTTTTGCTCAATGACGTCATGTTCTGTCACGTGAAAATTATAGTTTTTGAGTTTCCTCGAGACTGTCTATGGAAAAATGTTTTTTTTTTTTGACACATTTGTCTGATTGTCAATTGAGTATGTTTGTGCAAAAATAACACGTGGCATAGGGAAACACTGTCTCCCCATGGATACAGCTATTTACTGGTTTGGCAACATGACTATCAATGACAACAATGTATATACGAAACAAACTATACGATTTTTTTTTGTGCGAGGTGGTAATATTGCGGCTTAGAAATTTATGAGACACACTGGCCATGTTTCTTTTATTGGAATATAAATCGATAAACAGGGTATGAATTTTTCCACAGATTGTTTTATTATAGTTGCAGGAAATCTTCTGAAGTCTTATTTGGCTCCTTGCTTTGTTATTTTTATTTGTATAGGGATTTTGAGTCTCGCCGACAGCGAGGTTATTAGAGACGGTGTGAAAACTAATAGATTTATGGACGTGAAATAATAAGTACTAATTACAAGACTGTTAACATTTCTTCTGCCAGCAAATGTACAAGCGGAAACAGCTTCGTAATGTCTATACAAAAAACGTAATTCGCATGTTGGTACTTTTTTTGCCGTTTATATTTACGCGTCATAACTCTTGTGAGTTGGTTCTGTTACTGTGTGAAGTGTCGGTGAATCGTGAAGAAGTTGTGTTGGTATTGTCAAACCCTGTTGACAGTATGGGATTTAATCTTAATTTCGTTTGAAACCATGTTCCGATCAGTTTTCAAAGCAGTAGGCAAACTGATATGTGAACTCAACCAATTGTTTCGTTCTGATATTTCTTGTGCATGGGTGTACAACAAATTGAAGGGAAGATATTTTTGGGCAACATTCAACAGCGACATAGGAGCCGCGGATGGCGCAGTGCCTAGACCATTCACCTCCCAACAAGTCTATCTGTGTTCGATCCCCAGCTGGTTCGAGTACGGGATTTTCGCATGTGAGAATCATGCTGGACGATGCCGCTAGTCAGCGGGCTTTTCTCGGTGATCTCTCTCTCTCTCCCCCAGCCCATCTCATTCCGGCGTCTCTCGTGTTATCTTTAAGTCACGCAGATACCTACGGACGTCCAGTTGTAAGTCTTCATTACTGGGTGTGACGCCCTGCTCCTCGAACTACCCTAATCATACGAACGTATTTGTTTTTGATAGCGAGGTCTAAAAGAGTCGACGTGAGTGAACGCTCTTTAGTTTTGCAGTGGTTCCGAAAATATTTTTTAACGCAAATTAATCTATATATATAAAAGGAAGTGCCCCACTCACTGATTGACTGACTCATTCATTCATTCATCATCAACGCCCAGCCCAAACCACTAGACCTAGAAACGTGAAATTTTAAGGGAAGTATCCCCTTGTGGCATAGGCGCGCACTAAGAAAGGAAATTTTGAAATTCGGCTATTAAGGTGGTGAAACGGGGTGAAATGTATTTTTTGCAAATCTTTGATATTTCTCGAACCCGACGGGCTATCGTCGTCTTATTCACTTCGTTAGGTCACAAATACAAATGTCTAAAAACAAAATTCAGGATTTTTCGAAATTTTTATATTA
This sequence comes from Medauroidea extradentata, assembly GCA_003012365.1. Classification (NCBI taxonomy): domain Eukaryota; kingdom Metazoa; phylum Arthropoda; class Insecta; order Phasmatodea; family Phasmatidae; genus Medauroidea; species Medauroidea extradentata. The sequence continues at coordinate 22,235 of PNEQ01125189.1, forward strand.
AGGAGGTGAAAAGCCGTTTAGTTCGTTTACAGTAAATCCTCTCTTCCTCTTAAACCACCTGAGATATCGAAGTGATTTTTTTTCTTTAAAATGAAGCTTACGCAAATACCTAAAAAGTAATTTCAGGATTTTTCAAAATTAGTTTTTGAAAGCCGGTAAAAAAATAAATCAGTTTTTTGATTAATCAGTCGTATCACCTAAACCGTTAGAGATATCGAGGTGGATTTTGTCTTATAACGAAGCATAAGTAAATACCTAAAAAGTAATTTAACGATTTTTGGAAATTCGTCCTTGAAAGCCTATAAATATAACGTGTTTAAGAATAATCTTTCGTAACACCTGAAATAGTTCAAAATTTGTTTCCTTTTTATTTCTTGATTATAGTTAAACCTATTTGGACTATAGCCTTTACACGCGAAATAACTCTCATGGCCTCTCTTGAATAAATTGTAGTTAAGTCTATGGAGTTGCGGGGAGTTTTTTTTTTTTGCCAACCCACCATAAATAAAACCTCTTTGGACTGTAGCCCGTACATTCGAAAGTATTATTACGGCCTGCCTTTAAGTATTCACTCGGGTATTGTACAAAGTTTGTGGTGTGGGAGGGGTGGGGTTACGGGTTCGTATCCTGTGCAAGTCTTTGCAATGGGACATGACATGACATCATACGAGCATATTGCGTGCGCTCTTTTCACTGAGCTAAGTTCACTGTTATTGAGTACGCTAGCTGTTAAATGCCTTCATCACATATTTTATCCAGAGTTACTGTTTATATTACATAATTTCACGCGGACAAAGCCGCGGCCGGGTAGCTATTTTGTAGAGAAATAAAGATGAATTAAAAACAAAGATGTTCTGCAATTAAAGTACCCTCAGTGTAGTGGACTGTATAAAGCTGTTTGTATTTGTTGTTATAAAGATATACAGAGAATAACACCATCAATTAATACGTTATTAAAATTTAGTTACTCTTTTCTGTAGTACACGCGGGCGAAGCCGCAAAGGGACAGCTAGTATATATATAAAATTAATTCTTACAGTTTTAACACTTATATATAGCATCATTTGTATCTGGATTTTTGTGTTCCAATACACCAAACGGATTTTTAGATTCTTGTCCCTGAAATATCACAAATTTTGTTGTCAAAATAAGCCATATATATATATATATATATATATATATATATATATATATATATATATATATATATATATATATATAGTGCGTGTGTTTGTGTATGTGTATATCCCCTAATGACGAGTCCTATACAAATGATACAACTTCGCATTTATTGTAGTCTGTAGGATAATAAAAAATTTAAATAGAAGTTTTAAAAGTGAAGGTTGGGACAAGCTTTCCACTTGGCGAAAATCCGAGTCGGTACCGCCGGGATGTATGTTAAATATTACAATGATGCTTAATATCATCTAAGCACATCATGTTATTTTTATTATAAACCTGTTTTTATATAAATACATACACACATACGTATAATGAGCACTTGCCGGCGATATCTTAAGTGTTTGGAGGAGCAATGAGATTTCACTTAGAAATCCTACCTGTCAACAGCAACGTTAGCTGTGTTTCCTACATGCGAAAATAAAGAATTACTCCACAAAGAATCGAAACCATATCGCCGTGATGGGAAGACCAAACGTCACTCTTGCCTATTCCAAATAAAATAATATTTCTGTATAAAATATAGAAAAATAACAAAGACTCCGCACATAATGTACCGTGAATCATTATTCATTATTTCTCGGGATTAGCCGTGTTTTCTAAAGGTGGTCGTTTTAGTTACGAGAGTGAAAATAATGTAGACACTGATTCTGTTGATGCTGAAGGAGTAAGCGTAAATATTTGCCTGTCACTAGGAATTTACTTACAAAACGGCACTGGCATTGCATTCGCACTCGCGTTAGCACTCCATCTCACTATTCCTTGAACACTCTACATAGGATTGCCTGGACATTTGCACTCGTCATCGGACATTTGCGAGTAAGCGTTGATATTGGTTACTCGTTTGTCTTGGTAAATAAACTGTTTTTGAAACAGGAATACTATAAATCGTGATTGATTTTTTCTGTTAACATTTTATTGGAATCAGGAATCGCGACTCGTGCCGTACACAAAACAAACACCCAATGGGTCCGCCGGAACCGGTACCAAGAGCCAGTTCCGAAGAGCTGGATGTGGTTTCGGAACCAGGTCCGAAAAATATCCGGACCTACACACCTCTAGAAGGAACTTCAAGACATATTCCTCAAACCTGTGATTCGGTTATTGCACCTTGACTTGTCAGCCCTACTGTCCGAGTCACGTCTCATGCAAGGAGCATATAAAGAACAGAGTTGCCACTCCCAGGTTAAGCTTCACGTCTTATTTTCTGGGCCGTTTCGGCCTCACTAACGATAATATGTTGCCAACCACGCAGCTCGAAAGCGTAGGGGAAATCACCTACTTAATTTTATACTTATTTAATGAAACTCTATAAAAGAAAACAAATAAAATACAATGTTTTGCTGCACCATTTATACTTTAGATTATGGTTTCCTTTATTTACGAATATTTCAGTTTAACGATGTTTAAAGAGAATTTGGTTTTGTTCCTGTAAAGCATCATCGTTAACTGCGTAGCCCAATTTATTTTTTAATTTTAATAATGCAGGACATTGGGAACTTTAGATGTGCATACTTGTATGTGTAAGTAATTTATTCGTACGTATCAACTGTGGTATGAGTTTGTACGAGAATTTTTGGGGAAATGTTTTGGTTATGGTTTCTGCAACTAGGCACTCAAAACTTTACTACACACATTTTTTTTTTTAAGCTGTACATTCAATACATCGCACAAATATAGCAATCAACGGCACTCGAGATACATAAAACACTAAACTCTCGCCTTCAAAATCTAATTTCAAAGAAATTACAACTTGAAGAACACAGCTTCTCACAACTCGCACGTGATCAATAAAATTGAACGATCAAGTTGACAAACCCAACGAGTAAAAACTTCCATCAAGCTAAATTTTAGAACGTAAACCGTCAATTCTTTATAATGTTACTATTTTACACTTATATCTGTAAATGTAACACAATCGTGCACATTAATTACAGAAACTTTGCCAACTATATATTTTCAATTAATTTTGTTTGATTTTTCGGAGCCATCGCAAAGTTGGTAATACACAATCGTTAGTGCTCAAATAAGAGGTCGTAGGCCCTATCTAGTGTCACGTCTCACAGTGGTCTAGATTCTCTAATCATGGTGCAAAAAATCCTCCTACTCTTAGTATTGGTAACATCGACCTGAAATTCGGCACAGCATTGCTTCTTGTGCCACAGAATAAGAAAACACACAAATGTAGTTAATAAGTGTGATTTTGGGGAGGGGGAGTGTGTATAAAATATTGATAGTCTACACGCTCTTAAGTAACAGA
>PNEQ01125190.1:0-16013 GCA_003012365.1 Medauroidea extradentata
GCCAATTTTGGTGGCTCTATCTCTTATATTTTCTAGTATTTTTCGACAAATGTTTAAAAAATTATTTTTTTCAACGTGGCGTAGCTCCCTTAATATTTACCACAGAATAGTGTTGGTTTATATACCCCACCTTATTTTCCATAACGAATCCCCTCCCGGACTTTGGCACATGAATTCTGGTCCACCCTGTATATAATACATAAATATGTACGTGCATTCTTACGTCAGTCCGTCCGTCCTCCGTTCCATATTTCCATGGGTTCATCCGTCAGTCCATCTATACTTCCAACAATATAACAGCAAACCAAAAATAAGTCATCCATTTCGCAATTCATCCATCCGTATATCCACCCACTAATCCATCCACCCAATCATTCATTCATCTATCCATCCTTCTTTCCATCCATCTATCCATACATTTAGCCACCAATCCATCCTTCCATCCGTCTTTCCATCCATCTATCAATACATTTACCCACCAATCCATCCTTCTATCCGTCTTTCAATCCATCTATCCATACATTTATTTACCCACCAATCCATCCTTCTATCCATCCCTTCATCCATTAATTCACCTACACAAAAAATTCGCAAGTGTTCTGGTATTAAAGCAATGTAATGAGTCTCCTTTATTCCATTTTGTAGTGACATATCCCTCCAGTAGTAAGGTATCCAAATCTGAGAGAAGGAGAAAGAAAGAGAGAGAGTGAGAAAGAAATGAGACAAACACACAAATAAATCTTAATCCATAGCTGACTTTTTTTAACACCACGTGGTATGGTCATTGCAATGCAACAAATATGCGGCAGGATGTCTGAATACACAAATCTCCAACGTAATTATACGTATGCCTCTTCAAGTACAAATGCACTTATTTTACTCTAGTGCAACCTTCGTGCCATTTTTCGAGAACTTTCGGCTACACTCACGCAATTACGAGGTTTTGAAAGCAGTAGAAGACTACGCGCATTTTCCTCAGTTTAATTGTTAGTTCACATTATAAAAGCGTAATTTTTGCTTTGCTGGCCGTGCTTCAAAATTGCGGTATAGTAGTAGCACTCGAGAAGGAATCCAATTACAAATTTTCAGTCGTTATTTTCAGAAATACGGTCACCAGGTAAATTTTTTAACAACACGAAAGGAGCGACGGAAATGAAACGAAACTCTGATACAGTTGTAAAACATTGATTAAGATGTGAAAATCTTGCGTGCAACTGTACGTTGTTAGGATATTTGAATCAATTCATATTTTAAAAATAAATATCGACACAGTACATTGGTTACCAATACATTGTACTGAGTTTTGTTGACAAGCCTTAGCAAAACATTTTTTAAACAAACAATTACTGCAGAAAATTGTTTCCTAACGATATGAAAACTTAGAAGTTTTTACATACGAAGTTCTGCATCGTCACAGCCTATATTATTTTCTAAGAACACGCGAATTTATCACCGTAAAATGGAGCTACTTTGGCCCTGGGAGTTGCTTGTCCCATTCAAAATTTTGATCCTAATGTTGTTAAGTGAACAAAGTTTCAAACGTTAACTAGATGGATTTAATGGTTGTTACTGGTACCAATTATATATTTATCCACAAAATTACATGAAAATTAATATTTAGGGTGGGACAAAGTAAGAGCACTAAGGACCAAAGTAACCTCGGTTGACGGTACTACTGTTGAAACATCATATGGACAACAAGTTCGGCAGTGCGGGAATTGCACATATCATAGTTGTTATATTCATTATTTACTAGCTGTCCGGTCGCGGCTTTGCCCACGTGGCATTTTTTAAGGAAACGATAGCGTATCATGTTAATGAGGCATCGAGGACATGGTTTAAAATATTACGACTTTTCAACCCCAAAACATAACGATACCTCATCCGGTTTATGAACTATCGAGGATATCGGAAAAATAAATTTTACCACTTTTCACCCCTTAGTGGGTGTCTACGCTGCAAGGGGAAGCCACCCTTAAATTTTCATACTTCTGCCAGCTGCCACAAACAAATGCGTTTATAATATCACAGCAGTTCCCCGTCACCTTGCATTACACGGGATTCGAACCTAAAACCTCCTACTAGTGTTCCGAACACCTACGTCTAGACAGCGGATCAGAATTCTTAAAAAATTAGAAGTTTATACTATAAAGACCCGTACTCAAAGAGGTATACATATTATGTATCAATAGGACGGCAAACAGTAACTACTTAAAAATTAGTTCTCCGTCGTCATACCTGATTTCGGGATTTCTGGAACGTTTTACATTTTTTCACCCCATAAATCGTAGAGTTTTGAAAATCTCTGAAATAGCTATTTAGGTATTTACTTAAGCTTCATTCATATTTTAATAAAAATATCTCGATTTTTCAGCATGGTAAAGATACACAGGGGAGTGTTTGAAACTACGTTATATTTTTTAAAGGATTTTAAAAGTTACATTTCAAAAATCCCAAGACTGTTTTTAGCAATTTGTGTAAGATTCATTCTGAAGCAAAGATAACCTCAATATCTCAACGCGTTTAAGAGTTATTCAGAATATATTCAAACACATTTTACGGCTTTTCACAGCCTTGACTTTCAAATTTCTAAAAATTGAAAACAAGGTAACATTAATTTTTGTAAGCTTCATTTTGAAGGAAAAATAACTTCGATATCTAAATGAGTTTAACTGCTACATAGAGGATTCATTGAAAACATATTTCACCCGTTTCCACCCCTTTAATTTTCGAATTTCAAAAAATCACTTCTAGTTGGATGCCTACGACGTTAAGGGAAGCACCAAATCGTTATACGTAGATAGCAATACCAACATAGCTGACAGGTGTTTTTGTTATTTATGTTGTGAATGTAAACATTTTTCCTACAACAGGACACTTCGTTCCTCCGTCGAAACGTATTGTTATTTCAGCAAAACCGCTTCGATGGCATCTGGATTGTGCATCAATGAAGACTGAAATAAAAGAACTGTAGCCTGTCCACGGTAAGTACTTTTGAAAACCGTCTTGTCAAGAATAATATTTGAAAAATATGACTATCGTCGACTTAGAAGTTAACTGTCGTGGGGGAATAGACACAGCTTCGTTTACGTCACCAAGTTTCAGAAACAGATAACTTGGTTGAAAGGAAAATAATATCCAAGGATTTAAAAGTGCTCATTTTTACCGTGAATGTGCAGTATCTGCAATAAATTGTGTTGATTTTATCTCAGCTTAGTTATTGTAGGAAGTGTCTGAAAGATATCGGGAGTACAACTTGACTTCTGTCTATGTGTGGTACCTAAAACAAACACTATTCTCTGTGTTTAGTGATACGGGCCGTATCTATAAACGGCTTTAGAATGACGACCAACTGCTCACCAATGCTTTCTCTATGGGGATAGCAGTTTGCTGTCATTCGAAAGCCGTTTATAGATACGGCCCTTAGTCGTTGGGTATTAAGGTGGCCGCCTGGTTGAACGTATTCTGCGCGTTCCAGGCCTAGAAGCTGTAAGGCACGCACATCTCGCCTCACCCTAGAATCTAAGCGCAAGTCAATGAAGTAGCTTGCAGTCTTCTCGTCGACAACTCGCCGTGTAAGACTTACTGTAGTGACCCTGTCATTTTATTACGTATTATTTAAGGCATACGTGTATTGTACAAGCCTACCCGTTTTAACAATATTCTGCGCCGAGATTTACATACCTAAAGAAAAATTGCAAAAAATTTCCATTTTCGCCATTTTCGACCGCAAGAAAATATTCTTTAAGAGGGCGTGGTACATATTCCAACGCTAAAAACAATGATCCATAACTGTAGGTTTCTTGAAGACAATTTGCGAAAATTAAACAATTGCATTCCTAGACAATAGTTTTAGCCAACGTTTTAAACAAAATAGTTTCCAATGTTACGAACTTCTGAGGCACAATCTCTGGCGCCGGAACCTCGTGCATTTAATTGCGACGCAAGAGATCACGCGTAACGAATAAGTAATTCTGGATAAGTACTTACTCATAAAGTTGGCAACTACCATTATCTAGGATTGTCATTGAGTATTTTATCAATATTGGCTTAAAAAAAAGCGTAGAAATTAATTGACGTTTTCAGCGTTTATTTATCTACCACGCACTCTTAAGGGGCCTCCCTACTACTCTTCAAATGCGTTGCAGCGAGTTACGGCTTTTTTTTTTACGAAACTCTTTATCACACTTTATATTTGTATATCTACGAAAAGAACACACACTTCAAACTATGTCGCTACAGTTTTACGAATTCGGCACGTTTATTAGAAACATCATTTTCGGGCCTCTCAAAATGGTCAAAACTGGGCCTTTAAGACTGCTGTATCTGGAAAAATAACAACCGGACTCTAAAAAACACAACTACAGGACAAGCGTTAGGCTTTGAACTACGCTGCCAATAAATAAAATAATGTGGTCACCGCTTAAAGTCACACAGAAAAAAGGTTAGTACTGCACGTCAGCTGAGTGGGTTGCGTGAAGAGGCGATAATGTATTACACACGCCGGTCAGTGGCAACCTTACCGCTCCTGCCTCATACAAACGCCGCCTATCTAGGGAGGTCCCTTAATGGGTATACACACACGTATAACGCTCTTTATATGCCATTCCTTAACGCACGCCAATCAAGTGCGATGAGCAGTTTTCGAATAATATTATAACGGCCGAAGCTCTGCAAACCGCTCGGCGATCTAGAAATACGGCCACCTAAAGGACGTTCAAGTGAGGAAAAAATATTATTTTACATTTTTATGTAACAGTGTTAATTTTGTAGGCGTTATTTATTAGTACATTTTTCTCTTACAAGTGTGTGTATATATATATATATATATATATATATATATATATATATATATATATATATATATATATATAAAAGCCAGTTTTCTTGTAAAAGTATTTCCAATTCAAAATTTAACTGTTTTTTCTTCGTACACACTGCAAAAACCAATAAACATAATGAAATGACATCGTTCTCAATAAAAATATTTGTCAAGGGTTACATCTTGAAGTATATACAAACCCATTTTGTGCTTTGAAAAAAATTGTTATATGTTGCCAAAAATGGGTTTTCATATAGCCGTAGCCAGTGACATGTAGTTTCAATGTAAATTATTTCACTTGATTATGTTTCTTGGTTTTTGAGATGTGCATGAAGTAAAATAATGCAAATTTTGACTTTGAAATGCCACTATGGGAAAACTGGCTGGGCTAAATTGTTTTTGTAAGAGGAAAATGTATTCCCAACTAATGTCTACAATGAAACTATTTCATACAAATATAAAATTATGATGTTTCCCACTTGAACACTCAAGTATGCTGAAAAGAAAAGAAAACATTTATTCCAAACACAGCGCACTATTGAGGTTACAAATAAAACGTCTGCCGTAAATTAAATTAATGTTTGATTTTTAGCTTACGCGCTAACGCAAGTTAAATTCATGAAATTATGGTGTTTGGTTATAGTTAAAATCATCATAATCACATAAATAAAATAATCGCCTGCAAAATTTAAAACATCGTGCTACTTTGCGATACATTTATAACTACACAGAGATTTTTGTTTATTAAAACATTTAGAGTGGTTTAACATTTTCGAATATCAGTTTACTTTTAACGATAATCTCTCGTTAACTATTATTATTAGGGTGCATGCCACAGGAGACCACATATTTAACGCTCGTAAACATTATGTCATTAAAGCGCCAGCTAAGTGATTGTTTGTAAAACGATCCGAGGTTAGTTTATTAGTAGTTTAATTACCTATGAATGACTTCGGAGAACCCGCCTCCTCAGAACCTGTTTGTTCGACACCCCCATCTCCTCCGTGTTGTAAGGTACGTGGAAGAATTTATTTATTGCGCCTGTGACCTACTTCATTCTTTTTTTCTTTTTCTTTTGACGCCGTGTGTATTTCTTTATCATTAAGCGCCTTGTTTTTCCCTGTCACTTTTATTTTCTACCCTAATCTGTGGCCGGCCAGTATTTACCTGTCAAAAAACCGTGTCTGGGTGTGGTATTGCCGTTGGGGGGAGGGGGTGGCGAGAGTAGAGGGCACTGCCTAATTACGTACCCAGCGCCTTAATGTGAATATAATACCGAGTGTGGAGGATGCTGAATTGTTTCAGGAACTGCCGCTAGATAGTGCGAGGTAAGCGTGCTGTAGGTTATTCATGGCCAAGCTAAGGTTGTTTCATAGGGAGTTAATAGAATTTCGTAAGTACAGGTATACCATGGGTTCATGTCCGCCGCAAGTTGTTCTTGTGGTGACGAGGTAACTTCAAATTATAAACAAAAAAACGTCGCGTGCAAATCCGATCATTGCCGAAGTACGAAGTTCTCTCCATAAACGAAGCGTCAATTTGATCGTTTACCGACACTGTGCGTAATGTGACGGAAATAATCTTTTGTCAAAATAATAATATTGCCTATTTTAACTTTTAGTAAACTACAGTAATGTGACCATTTTTAAAATACTTGCTTAGATTTTTGTCTTCGTCATGCCGCAGAGTTATAATTTTAATGGCGGTGAGACAGTTGCTAAGTTTTATCAAATACACTATAGTGTATATGATATAAATTCAGGGGGGTCATTTAGGGGGGGGGAGGCAAATGCCCCCACCTGTATTTAGAATTTTAAGTGTGCAAATTTAATATTTTGTATTTTGTTATTTAAATAATGCTAAATTAAGCACATAAAACTGAAGTTTTATTGTTAAAGTTTATAATTTATACATGCTTAACTAATAAAACAGATGCAACAAGGTCACTGTCACCGAAAAAAAAATTTCCCCCCCCCCCCCCCAAGAAAAACCTGAAAATGACGCCCCTGGGTGTAATGTGCTGCTGTAAAAAGCGATATTAATTTACTGCAATCTAAAACACCACTTCCTTTCAGTTTATCAAAACGTATTTTTTTTATCAATTTACGAAATAGTTCCTTCTCCCACAAATTTAAGAAAAGGCTCCAGCAATCTTTATTTACTTTATAAATTTAACAATGGAAAAAAGTGGGCGGAGTTTGGGTCCGACCGTCCTAACTGAAGCGCCAGTAAAACACAACATTCTCGGTAACTTGACGAACTACAACCAAACAACAAGAGGGTCAAGCAAAATACATCGGTAGATAGGCGAGTGTCCAGGCCAGTGCTTATACGACCGTGGGTCATGCTTAAATAAACATTTTGAAGGGCATGTTCCCTACAAATTATTTTCTTGTAAACACAAAATTATATTTGGGTTAACGCACAATATTTTATTAGTGACAGCAAAAGGTTTTTGAGGGGAGCACGAGCACATTTGGCTTATTAAATACCTACAAATTATTTTCTTGTAAACACAAAATTATATTTGGGTTAACGCACAATATTTTATTAGTGACAGCAAAAGGTTTTTGAGGGGAGTACGAGCACATTTGGCTTATTAAATACCTACAAATTATTTTCTTGTAAACACAAAATTATATTTGGGTTAACGCACAATATTTTATTAGTGACAGCAAAAGGTTTTTGAGGGGAGCACGAGCACATTTGGCTTATTAAATACCTACAAATTATTTTCTTGTAAACACAAAATTTTATTTGGGTTAACGCACAATATTTTATTAGTGACAGCAAAAGGTTTTTGAGGGGAGCACGAACACATTTGGCTTTTTAAATACCTACAAATTATTTTGCAACTGCCACGAAATACTTTTATTCGTGCACTTATTTCGCTTTTCTTTTATTGTTTTTTACGTATCGTCGACAGCGAGGTCTTTAGGGACGGTTACACACAACTTAACACAAAGACAGAACTGGAAGGGAAATCGGCCGTGGTATTGGTTAAGGGCGCGGTCTACCGCAATTTTCATCACCATTATTTGAATTTTAAAAAAATGTTGAAACTTGAAAATAAAAATTTAAAACTTCAATAATCTTTTTAAAAATACAAATAATTTTTTTTCTTTAATTTTATGAGCATGTCATTGTAGCCTGCAATGTCTTTATCCACTGTGATTTTTTTAGTTTGATATATCAGTTGGTTTTAGTGTAGTCGTTAAAACGGAAACGTGCAAAATATGACTTTAACAAGCTATTACGCGAAAACTATGAGGGAAAAGAAATTTCATAAGAGCCAAATTTAGTCACATTTTGTGTCTAAAATAAGAGAAAAAGTATCTGGTACAAATAAAAAATAAAATAATGATGATGAAAATTGCGGTAGACCGCGCCCAGGAACCATCCCAACATTCGCTCGGAACGATTTAGGGGAACCATGGAAAACCAAAATCAGGATGGCTGTAGCCGAGAATCAAACTCGAGTCCTCCCGAATACGTGTTGAACGTTATAACCGTTGTGGAACCTCGCTCGTCAGGTCGTCTACAAGTTTTGGTCTTTTATTTTAGCGAGGAAACACGACTCCCAAAGTTTATCTGTGAACTGGTACTGATCCCTATCTACTCTGGATAACTGATAAGCTTACCTTCCACGACAGCTGTTTCAGTGGGAGCATCAACCTTTCTGGTATGATAGGGCATAAACAAAAACCTTAATGATTTACTGAAGAGTCTCTGTCACTTTGATATCTTTGTTAGTTTGTAACGGAAAATAGCTTCCATAAAAAAATAATCTTAATTGGTTGACTGATGAGAAAAAACCAGTAACACACACACACACACACACAAAAGAGTACAGAATCAAAAAGAGAATTCAGTGATGACGTTCAAAACGTAAAACATTCGATCAATTCCCTTACATAAAAAGGTATGGTTCCTTTATTTGTAAAGAGAATTTACTACACATATTCATAGAAAATTTTCCTGACAAATTTATGGGAAAACTTCTTGTCTATAAAAATAAGAAAATTCAGGCTAGTTCAAATGATTTTTTATATTGCACTGTTCACATTACACAGAACCTACGCAGTAAAGAATTTGTACTTTTACAAGAAGAAATTTGTGAACTAATGTCAAAACATTTTTCAGTCTAGGTACTACAATAAGAATGTCGTAGGTCATTTAAGTGTTCTGAATTTCCCAAGGACCTGAGGGCACTAGAGGAATACAGTTTTATGAGTACATTGCACGATCTAAAACAGAATAACCTTCGATGGTCTGTTACGATTTACAAAATATTTTGTACTTTTATAAAAAAAATCTTGGAAAACATTTTTTTGGGACTTCACCGATATATTTGTATATTTTCAAATAATTTTTGTAAACTTACAAGAAAATTTTTGGAAACTATTTCCCAAATATTTTTCTTTGTAAAAAAACAATACTTGTGTGGTCAGCAAAATAAAATTTAATTTAGATTTTCGGCGGGAGTGTTATTACAACCACTACCTTTTGCATAAGTGACTCGGAACGTTAGACACCGAACCGCTTAGGATTATTGATAAACATTTCTTTTGCAGCATACAGTATGTCGTGCTTTCATTTGAAATTAAATTTCACAAGGAGTGAAGGAAGTTCCGCGCATTCGTACGGTAATTTTTCCATGTGTATTCGTGAACATTCACAGGGAGCATGATTCCTAACTGCCATGTTCAACAACGTGAAGCTTATATTCGCCGAAGACGCCGAAAGTAGGCTATAATATTCCCCTCACTTATACCAGCGTTACAACACGAATCAATAATAATAGAGAGAGACGTTTTAATATTGCCATATTTAATTATATACTTTTCATTTTTTATTACATTTGACTGCTCAACAAACAGCACGAAAATAAATTGCTGAAGACATGCGTTATTATAGATGCATAATCTCTTTTCGTCATTATTTCATTGTAACATTAATTACGAAATTATAAGTGGTTTGAAGGAAGGGGAGAAACTTCGTCAATCTTCTGTTAAAAATTTGTATTCCCTATTACGAAAATAATTTTTGCATACAAGTTAGAGAATACAGCCAAACAATTTTCCGATAAATATAATTATTTATTTCGACGTTGATGATTTATGGTAAATACCATAAAATCCATGCTTAACAGAATCAATATCTTAAAAGGCAGCAGCCTGCCAAGGCCATTGAGAGGTGTGCAGAGATTCGGTCAACATAAGTTTCTGCTGTAACTGATCAGCGTGCTTGAGTGATGTCAGCTTTCATATAGCAGCCGAAGAACGGTACACCAGTGTATATGTATTTCAAATCTTACACTAGTATTAAAACTTCATATTCTCGCTGTCTATAATGGCGAAATTAGAGCTTCTTAGTTCTCAATCTAATATATACATATGTGTGAGTCCGACCGCCCTAACTGAAGCGCCAATAAAACACAATATTCTCGGTGACTTGGTGAACTACAGCCAAACAACAAGGGGGTCAAGTTTCCAGGCGAGTGTCCAGACCTGTTCTTCTACGGCCGTGCTCTAATATATACAGTAGATGCAAGTCACTGAACTGGGTGTGCAGTCATCTTGCCGACAACTCGACTCCATGAGACATTTTGCATGACGTAATATTTGAGATAAGTCGTGCTGTACCCGCATATACCCTATAAATATTCTGGACATACATTACTGTGCACAAAAAGTACTGCAACAAAATCCATTTTCGCCATTATCGGTCTCGAGAAAATATACTTTTAAGACTTAATGACGATCCTGAAAATTGTATACTTAAGTGTAATAATATTTTAATGCTATTTTTAGGCAGGCATTACCTCACGTTGAGTTGTTTTCGAATAAACTTGTTTTGGCCGAAACTCTGTGCACAGCTCAGTCTTGGCAGGGAACCTACGATCTTTAAATGAGTTGCAGTGCATTCGTAAAAAAAAATGTTATTTTTTTTTGCTGAAATAATCCACAAGCTTAAACTGCGCTGATGTACGAAAAGAAAACATACTTTGGGCAAGGCTGGAATGTCATTGTTAAGAGACTATGTTCATTAAAACACTATTTCGAAGACCTCCAAGATACTGTATCTACAAACGGTATTTTCAAACTGCCGAACTTTAAAAATGTACTAACCGGATATATGTGAAACTCAGATAGAATTATGGACTTAAATTTGTTAAAGACTTTCCACCAATAAAATTAAATTGTCACCGCATTAAGTCCCAAGTAAAAATGGATCTGCTCGTTCTGTGTTTAGCTCGTTGTGGTAATATGGCATTTAATGCCCGCTCTTATAGTTCAATCACATCTGAGCATCTAACACGCAGCTAGGCGGTGTACTTAAGAGCTTGTTCCCGATATTTTTTTCAGACTGGTGCCAATAACTCAAATATTTTTTAACCAAAAGTTTTGAAAAATTTGAGTATATGTGCAATCACACGATGCACAATACTGTAGACGCGTTTTTTAAAATAATGTACCATTCGCTAGCAAAAAAATAATTTCCTTCATTTTTGCTTATTTTCACAACGAAAAACGTCGTACTTTTGGTAATGAAATCTTAAAAACTGCTCAGTATAATTCTACAAAAAAATTCAGCTACAAATTATAACATATAAGTGTCAAAACTGTGCAGCGAAATTTTGATATGAGTATTAGGTAGCAATAAAAAAAAAATTCGAAATCACTGCAAAACTCAGTAACAAGGCCTTAACGCACGTGTAGATGTTGGAGAAGGAGCGCAGCTTCCAAAACATTTGTGTCTACCTGGACCAGCCCGACTCTCGTTAGCTTGTCCCGCCTGGCTGCAAGAAACAAATGACGTCTTGTTAGCGGTTATCAGGCGTCAGGCCAAGTCCTGGCGGCGTGCGTGCTGTCAAAGGGGTTGGGCCCGTCGACCTACTCCAGTCCTAATGATCCTTACCGCACATTCTTTGATGTGGACCGTTGCCGTAGACATATCTACTCGAGCATGCATTTGGCGGGAAGGTCATCTAGTGTAGTACATTCGCTACTGCGGGAAGAACACGTTTCCAAAACGTAAATACTTGTGATGAGACATTTTGTAATTCGTATTCCCTACCACTTATATTTTATTTTTCATGTTAGTAGTTAGTGACGAATGGGGAAGGTTTTGCCATTACAAATGAAACCTATATACAAATGCAAGTTTATCAATACATATCATTCTTAATTTATATATTTCTTTTGTCTTTGACGTATATACACACATGCATACACACATATATACATGTGTATATATGTGCATATATAAAACTTGTTAATACTAGTAACGTGAAAATGAAGCAGCTCAAATAGCTGCATTAAGCATGACTAGATTTAGTTTCTTGTAAATACCCCATTGCGATATAGATGACTGTCAAAGAAAACTAAATATGATAGGAAAACATAAAATAAGCAGAGTACGCTTTTGTCAATTTAATTGCTTTTAGTTTTCTTTGACTGTCATACATGTTGCAATTGAGTCTGTCATGCACTCCCATTGCATAATTCTTACAGAGATCATACATTCAGTATCATTTACCACTAGACTGCTGAAATATTTAGTACTTTTATTCTCTTTTAATGTAGGCTATATTTTCCCCTTTTTTCTTTTGCTAGTATCGTTTTGACTTTGACATAGTTACAATTCATTTTAGTGCTTGCAATGGAAATATTTACAATATAGTCAATAATAAAGACTACGGTGATTATTATTCTAACGTTATGTGAACATACCTTAATTTTGATACAGCTATATTTATCACTAAGGGTAACTGATCACAACCTAATAAATTAAAGTAATTTTTGAAAATAATACATATAGACTATTTTTATAACAGTGAGCAACGTAAACTATTTGGCGATTAAATGTTTCAAATTTCGTTTACTGCTGGGCCGATTTCCGAAAACTAAGAAAAACTAAAATCAGGATAAGTTGACAGGGAATCTAACCCGTAATCTCCCGATTAAGACTTCCAACGTTTTACCACTTATTTATTTTTAATTATTAATGAAATTTTTAGGCACCTTGGGAAGTTGTAACCACATCGCTACTGTGCCAAACATCTTCCCCCTCTCTCGTGACGTTACTTGAACTCAAGTATGTACTGAGTTGGATGTAATTAGACAAATCTAAACGACAATCCAAACGAACACAAATTTAGACCCAGCCGGACCTGGTAAACGAACCCAGAACCTCGCATATGCAATAAGCTGGTGCGCAGCCGATTACACTATAGAGATATGCGTCACTGAACCAGCTCACTTTATTTCAATTAAAATAAATCAAAGAAAATTGTCTTTGTTTCAATATGATGTTTGATTTAACATCTTATCGGCATAAAAGAAGAACCAATGACCGACAAAAGCTGTAATTATTATCAATAAAAAAATTTTCTCGTATCATTTTATTATGGTCTTGGCGCTGTATAGGGTAAACACTTAAGAACTGTAGAGAAAATCATGAAGTATCACATACATTTTTAAAGTTATGAATGTTATGAAGTATTTTCTGGTGTTTCGTTAGTGATTTTTAATAGTAGTTAGCAAAATTATAATTAGTAAACACGCGTGTAATATTTTCTCCAAAATGAAACATACCATACCAAGTGTTAGGTGTCAGTTGATTCAGTAGCATACGCCTTGCTGTAATGACAGAGCAAGGAGTAAAAAAGTCCTTTCAATGACATTTCCAAACTTGTACAATTTATTTTAAGTATCGATATTTTTACCATAGGAAAGTTGTATTTTGTTGACAATTTGAATGTTACTTATATTATGTTTCTAGTTTTTATTAGCAATTTAAAATTGAATTATTTTGCACACATAATATGTAAAGTGAGACAATTTTTGATTGTAAATTTAATACCATTCAAAAGTAACAAAAATCGGCTGAAAAAATTACTACATGTTATCAGCTATGTTATGAAACACATTTTTTATGATACGATCGATTTATTTTTCGATGGCTTCGTCTCTATGCGAGGAAGCAGCCTTTACACCGGCAACAAAACAGTTTAATTTCAGCGACGATAAAAGGGCGAGATGTGAGAGGGAGAGTGTTGGAGAGAGGGCGCTTCCAAACCATAAATCAAGCGCTCGGCCAGCGCGTGTGCTGAAATGTGGGTGGCCCCTTGCTGATTGAATTATCAGCCAACCCGGCCACATAATGACGACGTGGGTGAGCGCCGAGAAAGCTACGATAATGAACGATGCTGAAGATTTCATTGGCACGCATTGGTTTTTTATCCTTATGCTCCACTTGATCAAAGACATCCACTTTAGGTAATAAAGGCCCTAAGAAAAGTCCCCTGGATGGCTGCTTTCAGTAAATGTTTTCAAAAACCTCCTTCGTTCATTCTGAAAAAATGGGACGTTTTTATCAAATGTGTAATTAACTCCGGATTCTACCGCTGCTTGATACCACATTTCTTAATTTTTACTTTACCAGAGTCATTCTCAGAAATTTTAGTGTTAATAGTTTTGTTGATTTTTTATGTGATATCATTTCGGACCAATGTTATGGGCCCTACATATTTGGCACTTGTAATTTTTTTTCTCGAAGTAAGGAAACTCTGCTTGAATATTTCAACTTCAAGCAAAACGATTATAATTCGATAACTACAATGACTTTTTGGAAACGCCCCAAACAACTCATTTTGCTATGACTTCAGAGACATAAAATAATAAAACTGCATAAAATTAGAACCTTATTCAATTACTTACACCATACTTTAATAAATTTATTTTTTTAATTAGTTTAATCCTCTCTAACCAAGTATTTTACGTTTAGATAAATTTAATACATGACTATAAGTGAAAAAATGTCGATAGCGAAAATACACCGAACGTAAATATTTTAGAAACGAAGTAAAGCTCCAGATTTCCAAAATGTTTAATGCATACTTACAAGAAGCGAAACCAAACCAGAAGGCATATCAATGTGCCAAAATTTTTATGTTATGTTTAGAAACCCGGATAACTCATAATTTAACTAACATGTAGGCTAGATGTCACAAATTTCGGTATATTCGAGCAGACATCAGATTATCATCTGCTGAATGTGAAGAAAGTGGTGCACTATGATTGAGAGGTGTGAATCATCTCGAGTGCCAACTAAGAGTGAACACCACCGAACAAATAATTAAATTCTAACAACTAACTTCTCTACAAAATGTCCGAGTGAATACATTTTTAAAAGTAGTTTTTGCACAATTAGATCCATGCAAACGTACAGTTCCCTGCTTAAAAATGTTCTTCGAACAATTCTGGCATTAAGGTTTATGACTATTGGTAGCAAATTTCCTTCGACTTCCGCCACTGGAAGCGAATGTTGCTAATTCATTGGTAACCAACAAGAAAAACAATTATATTCAGTCAACAAACGATTTAACAAAATAATATGGATTCCTTTAATTGAAAAAAAGTACATCCGTTTCAGTCACTAGGTTCGTTTGTATTGTCCTCGCTGTTGTGTCTGAGAGACGAATCAGGTAATTGAAGGTGGGCATGGAGCAAATATTTAGAAATCAATTATTCATTCCCAATATATATTTGTATTTATTTGTTTTGAGTGTTGGCTATTTTGTAATGGTTATCATGCTTGAATGCCTTCATATGGACGTTTCCTCCGCTTTCAACCTGCTCTGATATGTACCGCAGTTAAAATTCACCTTCATTCACCAGTGTAAACACACATGTATGAAGATCACAAAACGGCCCTATTTTATATATTTGTTATTTAGTCAACGTAATATCTTTACTCAATAAACCCCTACAAGTAAAACAGTGAATTACATTTTTGTAACTTTTTTGTTTTCCTTGAAGAACATTCATTAAAATTCATTTACTGCTATGTGATATTAAAAAAAAACATATAGGCCTACAATATTTAATTTTCGAGTTGCTCAGACATACTAGTCCACTTTTGGAATGAAGTATCAAATTTTGAAACGCGTTGCAGACGAGATCCACATGAAGTATCAAATTTTGAAAAGTGTTGCAGACGAGATCCACATGAAGTATCAAATTTTGAAAAACGTTGCAGACACGAGATCCACATGAAGTATCAAATTTTTGAAAGTGTTGCAGACGAGATCCACATGAAGTATCAAATTTTGAAAAACGTTGCAGACACGAGATCCACATGAAGTATCAAATTTTTGAAAGTGTTGCAGACGAGATCCACATGA
>PNEQ01125191.1:0-15960 GCA_003012365.1 Medauroidea extradentata
TGTAGAGCTGTTGTGTCATGAAAACTATCTGATCCGACGGTTGGATCGTATGTAGAGCTGTTGAGTCATGAAAACTATCGGATCCGACGGTTGGATCGTATGTAGAGCTGTTGTGTCATGAAAACTATCGGATCCGACGGTCGGGCGGTCGGGAGAGCCGAACCGTACAAGGCGTTACAGACGATCGGACGGTGTCGACCCGACAGTCGACCTGACCAGATCAGGTATTGCATCAAGATGGTCAAACGTGCGCCTAATGTGGGCAGTTGACAATGGTCCTTGAATGAGAACACATGTACCATGGCACCTGTTTTATCCAAGCACCAGAAGGCTGGGATTGTGCTTGCAGCGACACTGACTATTCCGAGGAAGAAAAGGAAAACGCGGGCAAAGAATTGATTAGTGAATCGAAACAAATTTAGTCATATTTTGTTACTAAGTGAACTTGATTCCGATGATTACCGGGATTTTCTGTGAATGGACTACGAAAGTTTCAGTACATTGTTGGAGTTAGTGCGTCCATTTACAACAAAAGAAGATACCGTCATGCGAGAAGCTGTGACTGCTGAGGAGCGACTGGTTGCAACCTTACGATATTTGGCAACAAGGCGAGATTATGCAGATCTCAAGTACAGCACTGCAGTTTAACCCCAGTTATTGTCGGGAATCATTCCATAAACGTGCGAGGTTATCTACAAGGTACTGGAAAAGTACATACAGGTAAGAAAACATTAGCATCAAATAGGCATCTTTTACTTATGATATCTAATACAATACTTCAACAATAAGATAGAAATGTGTATGTTGTGTTATTTCCTAATTGTTACATGTTACAACTGCTTGAATACCGGCATATCAGCCATGTTATATGAACTGAACTCACAGCGGCCAGCTGGTTGCTGATACATACTTAACCTGTCAGACGCTGGTACAGTTTCCTTACTTAGCGAACTTGTCATACTGGGTATTTCTCTGTGTGACCACTGTGGAATTCTCGGAGAATGGGACGTATAGGAATGGGATGTGGCAGGTGAACAAGGAGATGGTGATGGTGTAGGGTGGTTGTTCACTGCGATTGTTGACTGGGTATTGAGCTCACCTAATTTTCCATAAAATATAACATCAGATATTAAATTTTACGCAATACAACACTGGATGTCTGTCATTTCCGACAACTGTAACCCTACTGTGCGGCCATATGACTCAGCTGGTGAATCAACCCTGCAAAGTTAATTTTTGACACTGTCTATCAACTCCTCCTGTTTCTTCAATGCAGTTGTAGCGCGACGTTTGCAGGTTGGTAGTCGATGTACTTTTTGTGTCTGTGTTTCAGTTACCTGCAACAGAAGAAAGGTGGTTGGAAATTGCACGTCAGTTCGAGTCTATGAGGCACTTTACACACTGTGTAGGCAGTATGGATGGGAAGCATGTGTTGGCGAAGAAACCACCAGGAAATGGCTGGACATTTATCATCGTGTTGTTTGCAGTCGTCAATGCCAATTACGAATTTATGTATGTCAATTCAGGTGTAAATGGAAGCGTATCTGATAGTGGTGTTCTTAAACACACCGTTTTACAATAAATTAAAGTCTGGTACGTTGAATTTGCCGGTTCCACCATTGTTACCTGGCGCAGAATTATTAGCCCCTTATGTTTTCTTGGGTTATGGGACGTTCGCAATCAGCGAACATAATATGAAACCGTATCCCCAGAACAATATGTAACATGATAAGAGGATATTCAACCATAGATTATCGCGGGCGAGACGAATTGTGGAGAATGTATTTGGTAGGCCTATACTCTCATCGCGCTTCCATTTATTCCAGAAACCTATATTGTTGGACCTTGATAATGTAGATAAGGTTGTGCTAGCTTGTTGTGCTCTACACAATTTTTTGTGACGGAATTCCGGGGGCTATATATCAAACAGTTGTGTTGACAGCGAAGATATCGAGAACGGATCTTTCCGAGCAGGCGATTTGCGACAGCGAATTACATGGATACAACTTGGCAAAAACAATGCAAAACAGCACTCGCAGAGTGGCAACAACGTTCGTCAAATGTTTACGGAATATTTCAATAATGCATGGAGTGTGCCTTTTCAGGAAAATATGAGCAGTGTTTTGGATAACATGTATTAATGTTTTTTTAATAATGTTGAAATATGAACTTACTTCATTGGCATCTTCATCGTCCTCGCAGGTGCTGAGAGTGTCCGTTCCTTTTCTGTGTACCGAGTCATTTCAATTGAGAAAGTTCAGATGTTCGTAGTACCATAAAGAAAGGACGTATACATCCTCTTTGCCCGCCCCTGTACTTTTACTTTCTTGCACCTGAAATAGATATTTACATCTTATATAGCGTACATAGTACCAATGTAATACATATTACAACAAAGTGTAACATTTTATTTAACACCATAAAGATATTATTTTTTACTTACTTTCTAATTAACACCATAAACATATTATGTTTTACTTACTTTCTATTTAACACTATAAACATATAATATTTTACTTACTTTCTATTTAACACCATAAACATATTATGTTTTACTTACTTTCTTCCATTCTCTTTTGTACGCAGCTCTCATATCTTCGATTTTCTTTTTAACTGTCGCAATTGTTGCATCACCTTCGATATGTTTCTACTCTTCCAACAGGATTTAAAGAGCCTGATTTCTAGCATCTTTGTTGCTATACTGCTTGCTGGATATGTCCCATAAACACCCAAATTCCTTATACAACTCCAAAAACTGTATCAGAACTTCCCGCTCCGTCTGCATGCCCGCTCTCTACGGCGTTCAACGCTTGACTAACCAGCCCAACCGCCTGATAACGCTACAGACACTCTGATGGTCGTGCGGTCAGGCGGTCAGATGGCTGTCGGATGGCGCGGCCACCTGACTTCACCCAACCACCCGACAGGGTTTCCGTCAGACGACACAGCTACACACTACCGGATATTACGCCTGATCCGACAAAATCCACCTGACCGTCTCACCAAATCCGATCGTCTGTAGCGCCATTGAGACATCCAACCCCCCCTCCCTACTTTTGCTGTTGTGTCGTAACGTGTGTAGCGCTGTTGTCCCAACTTACAGACGACCGCGCCAGTCAGCCAGTCAGCCACCATATGTACGTCTGCGCGCTGTTAACATACAGTTTTACAATGTCGCAAGTATCGTAAGACGAGAGGAAAGTCGCTGTGGAGCTACTTGAGTGTTGGCAACAATATCAGTGTCTTTTGGATATACAAAATGACAAATATGCCAACAGAGACTGCAGAAATGAAGCGTACAGTGCTTTATTGGACGCCTATCAAAAATATGTCCACAAGCTACAATTGGAGTGCTTAAAAAAGAAATTAGAAAACATGCGAAGTGCATACAAAAGGGAAGCTCGTAAGGTAAGTACATAAAACCACAATTGTAACATTGTTTTGTCATTTGTTAACAATTGATATTGAAGTAGTTGAATACAAGTAAAATACAGATATAAATTTACAGGTTTGTACTGCTTATATTTGTTTTGCGTGTCGGGCGACAATGGTCATAAAACAGAAAATCGTTCACGAAATGTTTCAGGTAACAGGAAGTGAAAGTACTGGGGCTGGGACTGTCAATATATATACACTAAAGTTGTGGTATTATGAGTTCATGAGATTTCTTGACGATAAGCCATGCGCCATCCGCGGAACAGAGACTTTCGTTGAAGGAAGTGAAGACGACACTGCGGGAAATGTAAGTAGTATTTATTGCTCAAGAAAAACTCTAAGCGTATGTTCTTGGAAGGGTACGCTACCTTCGTTATTGAAGTAGTTCGTGAAGTTCTGTCGCACCTCTTTTCCGTCTTCATAACGTTTTCTCACGTTCGAATGAGAAAGTGACACCATTGCAGGCGTGTTCCTCCAGTCACCCTTACGAAATTCACAGTTATCAGTATCCTCTCAATCAAATGATGAGTCAGCTACATAGGCAGTGTTATTCTTCAACAAGAAATTATGTAAAACACAGCAGGCTAGAATAATGAAATCAACACTTTCCACGCTTAACGTGATTGTTGTAAGAAACACCCTAAATCATGAGGCTAAAATACCAAACGCATTTTCCACTACCCTTCTCGCTCGAGACAGCCTGTAATTAAAAACGCGCTCCTCATGAGTTATATTTGCCAGAGAATAAGGTTTCATAAAATGTTTGCTCAGACCAAATGCACTGTCACCGAGAAATACATAAGGAACGATGCTGTGACTTTGAGGTAGTGGGGAAGGAGGTGGTAAACCTAATGCATCTGTTAACAGGCGCTTGTAGAAAACTGTGTTTTGTAAGGCCATCCGAAGCGGATCCGTCTGCACCAGCATGAACATACATGAACTCGTATTTCGCATTAACTAATGCAAACAATATTTTACTGAAATATTTTTTGTAATTGTAGTACAAGCTTCCACTTCCTGCTGAATTGATGATATAAACATGTTTACCATCAGCAGCGCCAACAGCATGACTGTAGTTCCATAAATTTGTGAAATCCGCTTCCATTTCTTTCCACTCGCTTTCAGATGATGGCATCTGGAAAACAACATAGGCCTAAACCAATAAATATATAAAATGATTTAAATATTCTGCACACAATTACACAGAAGTCAACAAAGCCTTACTTATATTTCAAAATGCACGTATTGAAATGGTAATTTTCTTCCAAATTAAGAACACCAATGTGACCCACGTTACATTCACGGCAGAATAACACCCGGTTGTTTGGCATGTGGACCGTGACGGACGTTGCTATTGTCCGTAGGTCTCCATCTTATCACGTCTGTCACCTGGGGTCTCTTACCCTACACATAAGTATGCACCCCGGCCCACAAAACTACGTTTCATTTCAGGTATATGCAGAGCCAAACGGAGGTTAAGCCTCCACCTCGACTGCTACACAACTGACATCTTCGCATCAACGTATAAATAACAACGCACATCATTTGAAAAGAAGAAAGAAAGCCTAATCGACTCGGCCCAAGCATTGTTGAATTCCAAAGAGGATAAGTGGGAGTTGATTGGTCGGTCTTGGACGTACAGCTGAAGGAACTGAGTGCCGATCAGCAAGACATAGCGCAAAAGTTCATGTCCGATATTGTATTTTTTGGGACGAGTGCCAACTACTTCAGCAACATTTTTTACATACACCTCAACACTTTTCTTCTAATTCCCCTTCCTACAGTCAATACTCACATTCCTTAACTCCTTCACCTGCTTTGTCCATGACTAACTCACACGAATCAATTCCAGTGCCACTCCATACACCAAAACCCTCAAACGTACACAACAACCCTACCTTTCAGAACGCAACATTTGAATTGTATGACCTTACCAATTTGAAGTAAATTATAAATATGTTTCTTGTTTGTAGTTGTTTGTATTCACTTGCAATATTAACAATTATGTACATTAAAGAAAGTTTTACTACATATCTTCATATTTGTATTATTTGTTTTTAATATCGCTCTGTTTCTAATAAATAGGGTTACATGTTGTACACATGACTAATTTTCTAGTAAATATCTACATTATTATAACTTTCAGCAGTTTTTACATGCGCATTGCATCCAGTGTTCTTTTACGACTCAGAGATTTCAACTGTACTTCAGAATTTGTTGTTAACGTACCTTAACGTAGCCCTTCAAACTCGTGTATATAGCCTTACAAGTTTCTGGTATTATAGTTGTGGAGATATTGCAGCACAGAATTACAGATCTTCTAGTTATCTATACCCGTCGCTAAATAACGGAGTGTAATTATAAGCCTCTCTTCTGCAGATACGGCTTCTCTCATGACAGTATTCTTCTTTTCGATTAATGGCTTCACCAATCTTAGTAACTCCATTAAACATCCTTCATCCATCCTCATATAATTACGGAAATCTTCTGCTTCCAACTCCCTCACAAGTTGCACATGGGTCAAACATTTCCTCTTAAGCAACCACTTCTTCGACCACACCCGTCTCTTCTTTCTACGTATGTTATCCGTATCTATCACTGTACATAGCACTATGCCTAGTTTTTGAAATTTAGACAGATATGGAGCCATTTTCAAGTAACCACTCACCACAATTGCATATTCTATACTGGTCTCAGGTCTTGTCAGGTAGTCGTGCCGGTGTATGTGTAGACAAGGCCCCGACAAGGAAGGTCGGGAGATTCGGTCGTGTCGGGTAGTCGTGTCGGTACGTGTGTAGGGCCCTTAAGGGGAAGAAAACAGCGAGGGTCAGCCAAATTAGCAGAATCATGTTTTTCTCGGGATTATATGTCACCAGTGTCTAAATGTACAATTTCGTTCACTCTCATGTAAGTCGTGATGGTCTAGTGGGAACGTGCGTGGTAGACAAGCAGAAGTATGTAGGTTCAAATCCATACGCGTCCTTACTCTTTCTTTATATTTACACATTATTATTATTATTTGTATAAACGTTACTGCGTAAATAACCACATTTTCTGATCAGATTTAAATGTCGTATACTTTAATGGTTACTCGAATAAATTTTGTATGTTGATTTAACAATATCTGCATTGTGTCATCAACCCCGTCATTTGGTTAAAACAGCAAAAATGTTTCAAACAAATGATTTGGTAATGACAAACCATATATTTGTTTGCACGTAATGAAAAATAACGTTTTGGTTGTTTCAATAAAATTTTCTCATATTTTGCAATATTTTTTTCTCAGTGTATACTTAGAGCTCAGATTTCTAACAAAAAGTAACGCAAATTTTGAAGGTATATAATTTAAAAAACCCTGCCATCAAAGGTTTATAAATAAAAACGTTTTAAGTTTTTATGGAATTGTTAAAAATGTATACGTAAATTTTATTTCCCCATTAATAACATAAATTAAACATGTAACGCGTCTTTCAAGCCTTCCTTTACGACCTGCTTCAATTGGAGTTTTTTTCCCCGTTATTGAATCGGAAGTTTCCGACTTTGAATATGTCAAATAAAATTTCCAGGACAAGACTTAAATTAATATCTTAATGACAGTTACATCTAACTGTACCAAAATTACGTACATAATGTGAATATGTATTGAATACTAGAGGCCATGAAATTTGGAAAATATGCAGAATGTGTACACAACGAACACCACCGTAAAATAATATTTTTTTTTTTTACTTTTACGAAGAAAATTTTTTGGAACCCAGTTTTCAAATAAATTCCTTGTAAAACTACAAAGGTTGTTTTTGTAAAATATACAGAGTAGTCTACATGTTTGTGGTTGTACTTGCAACAAAAAAAAATATTTTAATACTTGTTTTACTTTAATAACTACACCTAATTTATATATTAAATAACATTTAAATAAATATAACATGTAATGATTTCTAAAATAAAATCAAATGAAATAAGTTTCACAGAGGCGTTCGGTTTCTAAGCCGCGTCCCCGTGCACAGGTAATACACATATTTCCACTAAACAACCTTGACGTCGGTGAAATCTAACTTAGTTTATTTGTATATATTCAATGTACTGAAAGTTCAGTTATAATCTTATATTTTTATCTTAAATCACGCACTCATGAAAATTCATATTATTCCAAAAAAAATTGTGCAGCAAAATATGTGATTTTGTATAACTATGTAATTTCCGCGAAACTGTGATTTTGGTAGACTGCCAATTTTTTGTTAGTTTTTTTTAACAAATAAAATCCATGTAACGTTATAATTAAATAATTTCACAAGGGAAACTTTCGTATATTTTACAAACATATGTGAGACTACAACGAAATGCCGTGTAACGTTCAGAAAAAAAATGCAGGTCAGGAACTGTCGGTATAAGTACAAGGAGTTCCTTTGTGGTATTACAAACTTTACTTTTGTAACTTTACAAACGAATGCTTTTACAAAGAAAATTCTTGTACTTTTACAAAGAACATTTCTGTAAATTTTACAAATTTTTTTTCAGAGTGAATTTGTCCTGTTTTATTAATATAGCGAGCCTTTGTATCGGCTGAATCCAGCTCTTTAATACTGTACGCTTTTCTTTGTAAAATGTCGAGTTCTGAGGATGCAATCTGTGCTAAAGTAATACAGTGATTAGAAAGAAAGACAATATTACAGAAAAGGTGTACATGTAGCCCACACTTCGCAGAAAGGGTACATGTACATCCCTCACTTTGAAAAAAGAGCAAACGTACACAATGCAAATTATATTATATTCCGAAAAAAAAAAACTGAGCTAACTCTTTTATTTGGTTGGCAATATTGTATGATTACTACATATGAGCGGTAAAAAATTGTACGGGGCAGTCTTTAAACGTGTTCATGCTAATAACTTGTCTCTACTGAAAAGTTTGGTTTCAGTGACATGAGCACTATCTGCAACATGTGATTCAATTTGTCTTTGTCATCTCTGACAGATTAGCTCAATGTGAGTTACATATTTGGCCTATATGTTCTTTAAAAATATGGTGTCCATACAAAATGATTAAAGGAGTATTTAATAAAGAATAAAGAGAAAGACCGTGTTAAAACAAACTTATACACAATGCTTTCGACTCCGTAGAAAAACGGAAACCGACTGACAAAAAAAAAACAGACGAAACGGGCAGAGGTAGAAGAGAATTTTGTTGTATGACTTTTTCGTTTTTGTTACACCTATTACGTTTCCTTCGAAGACTCTATTGAAAGTGATGGGAATCCGAGCAGTCAGTGTCTTCCATTGCCGAGCTCTCTAAAGCTACGTTGGTGCTTCATATGTAATTATGAATCCGTTCTTTGTGTGCAGCATCCTAATGAACATGTAAGTATATGTAATACGATATCTGTTTTATATTCTTTGCAATTACATGGATTTTAAACAAATTCGCAGTAATTAATTTAACTATAAGAAAATGTGGAACACTTACCAACGTTAAACGCTTTCGTTTCCTTCTTGTAAATTATTGATCTTTGAAGAACAGCGAATAAGAAAATTTTCAGTAATAGAAAATAAAAGTTTTTGCGTCTTTCCAATCAAAGTGACGTTTCAAACGTACTTTTTGTGACGCCGTGACTTTGAAAGTGCGCAAAATTAAATTTTACATAAATCGTTAAATATAGTTTTTTTTTCTAGTATTGAGAGCACAAAGAATAATAGCAGAGCTTAAAAAATATCTTGCTTTTTACGCGCGTGTAAAATTTTCATTTTACGTTAAAATCACTGCAAAGTAATATAAACAAATCGCCGATTTTGTAGAAGAGTCATACGAAATAAGAATATATTCTGGAATAATCAGGCACATCTACTTGTTCTTGCACCTACAAAACATGATAAATCAAGTTTCTTTCGCCTGTCACCCTAGTCCTTTATTTGAATGTTTACAATTCCGTATATTACTGAATACATTGATTATTTGCAGGGATAATTGTTGATATTGGGTTGAATTCCGCCTTGGTTGTAAGTCATTGCTGCAACATGTCGTCCCAGAAAAAAAATTAAACACAAGTTTTTAGCACAAGAAAAACAATATATGTTCCTGGCAGAACATTTCACGCTGATATCAGATATGCAATGCGTTTATCTCCATCATCCGCAGTCTTTAGTGACAGATACGGGATATATGAAATTATCGGGAAATAGTCTCAATTTTGACATAATTTTTTACAAAAAAAAAGCATTAGGTGCTTTTAACAGAATATTTGTGCTGGTTTCAAATATGTACTCGGATTTTTTTTCCACATAGAGTTTTTAAGTGAACGGTACGGAAATTGTAACATGAACATAGGAGACAATTTATACATTTTGGTAGTTAGTGACGTTTTAATTTTTTTCCACATAAGAAGGATAATACGTGTTCCTAACAGAACTTTCAATACTGACGTAAAATATACAGACATTTTGAACCTCACACAGTTTTTAATTAAGGTGTATGAGAATATCAAACAAACCAAATTTGGCATACTGTAGATTTTTACGTTTCTTTTCTTCTGTGCCTTTTGCCTAGCTCAGCATTCCCTCCGCCCTCCCCCTCTTTCCCGGGAAAACTGCGATACAAGAATGGAGAAATGTTGTTCAATAACCTAAGCATAAACAAGTTTACAGTACAAGTAACAAATTATTTTAGAACTGTCTGTGTATTAATTGCTATTTCGTAATACTAGTTGCAACATGTAGGTTTGAGCTCTTAATTACAGACATTTAAACTTTAAATGCTGGTCATGTTAATGTTATCATTTAAAATGTATTTGTATTTTTGTTATATTGGGACTGATTTATTACTTAGAATTTGTGTTAATGTTAATTCAATTTTTGTTTTTATTTTTATTGAGAATTCTCAGTACGTAAGTAATATAGCAGTTTAGTGCAGCACTGGAGTGATTTGTGCGAGGCATAAAGAAATTTTAAGTGCAGTAGAGATTTACATACTCTTTGTCGGAGTGCAGTTGGCAAATAATAAGCACGGACGCGACTGAAGGAAGGGACTGTTCCATGAACTGTGATGGCGAATGGACGTTTGTAAGCCACCGAGCGGCCTTGGGTCGAAGTCTTGCGCTTTTGAGTTCCACTGAAGGAATGAAGGAAGGATGTCCCACTGGCCAGTCCAGAAGGCTCTCTGAAATCCTCCCATGTTGCATCGGGAGGTTTAAAAATGAAGAATTCCCGGTAAAACCTCCATCTCAGTAGTGTTAACGTCCCGCCGCCACGTTTCCCCAAACAGAACAGTTCAGTAATATTTTTGTACGTATTTTTTTTTAAACTCACGGAGACCCCTGAAATTTAAATGGTCTACCTGAGCATAGCTAGCAAGTGAAAACTATCAGTAATTGACAGACAAAATTGAGAACTTAATTTGCCGCATGTGTGAGCTGCACGTTGGTTTGTCGTTTTCCAGCACTTTTCTATGTTATCAGAATCAGAACTTACTTAACTATCCTTATTTTTACTTCTACATAAAACTTGAGAACATTCACAACTTATTTTTCAGTAATCCTTTCATGTAGGCCTAAGGTTATTAGGACGGCCAGTAAACTTTAATGAAGACATGAACTGAACGTGTTATTTTATTTTGGACAGAGATTTTGGTGTCGTCAGTAGTATTCCAATTTATACTGTAGTATTTGTGTACGTCATGTCACGATCTGCCTTCAATAGTCCGTTTTTTGTTTGTCCCTACATAAATTTAGTTTTCTTAATCCCTCATTGCTGTGAAAATACTTCAATGATTGTAATATAAACAAGAAAATATTATATTGTGCAGTGTATTTGGATCCGTAAAGTTCACTGAATTCACTGTTGTGTACTCTAATACATTTTGAACGTTATAAAATGGTAGTGTATAATACATCTATTGAATACTATTTCATAACATTTAATTATTACGTGTTCTGCTGGATGACCTCACAAACATTCCGGTTCGTGTCCTCACTTTTAATGTTCTACCTTGCTTGTTCGAGATGTCGTAATGACTGCGGATTTTTATATGAACTGCCAGAATGCATACCCCAGTTATACGAACATGTTTATTGATCAGTATGACGTAGGTATCAGAACTGTATTCTTCTCGCAACTGCCCACGACTCACTGTTTTCGTATGTAATCCTCGTTAGTCGACTACAGCGATACATGTACAGGAACGTGAGGAATACGAATAGTATGTCTGTAATCACACACTGACTTTAATCACACAGACAAATTATTGCAAATGTAACAGTACTCAATTGTCAATATAATGTGTACAGTATTTGCATATTCCTCTATTATTGTCAACGAGTGAGGTATCACGTTGCAGGAATCTACGGGTTCGATTCCCGACTCCGCCCATCCTTGTTCCTGTTCCCAATGGTTTCCCGAAATCACTCCAGGAGAATGATGGGTTGAATCCCTTGATATTGGTCATGGCCGATTCCTTTCCCGGTTCTCTGACATTGTTCAGTTATTTGTGTTACTGTATCTAATGATCTTAGGTGTTGATGAGATGTTAGGCCTCCATTCTCTCCCATCCCTCAGTCAAAACAGATGGTACGGCAGCCAGCCATTCAAACATGTACGCCGTATTGCCTATGTAGTAAGAACTGTCTTACTGCAGCCCACTCTATTTACGAAATTTACACGGAAACGGTTGGTCCTACGAATTTACAACAAGGCGACCTTCTTTATTTCTGACGTGCTTCTCTAACAGAAAACCGCATTAAAATTAGTAATTCCTGATGGTAGAAAAGTGGCATGTAATTAAAGGGGTAGCCACCCTAGTATTTTGTATTAGGGTGCGAGGATTATAATTTGTATTTCAAGGTCCCGATGGTATAATGAAATGCTCAACTTGTCATTATTAAATGCCTCTTCATTTCCATTATTTTACAAAAATACACTTTAAATTTTCCATGATTAAGGGCTCATACCACCCTTAATATTAGTTTTAGGTACAATGTGTCCTTTATATATTTTCTACTTGATTTTTCATAAGGAATCACCTCACGAAGATTGTCGGTCGAATTCAGTCCCACACTGTATATACGCGTATTACGTATACAGGAAGGAAAGTAAATCGCGGAAAAGCTCACGAGTACAGGTAGCCATACCTAAATAAAAAATAATGAGAATAGGAACCACGTCTCTATTGGCAATAGTATGGGCGTAATACCATCGTGAAAGTAATGTTAATGAACATGTTAAGAGACAATAATTCAACAACCACTACTAATGGGATGCTGACTTTCCGGATTCAATTCGGATGCATGGAATGAAGTGTACTCATTATTCTTGATTTAGTTCTGGCTACTTGTACCCGCGAGCTTTTCCGCGTTTTACTTTCCACCCTGTATGTATATATATATATATATATATATATATATATATATATACATACATACACACACGCACCTATATATACAGTACGTCTAGTAAGAACCTCATAATAAGAACACCACGCGAATCCAGGGCTAAACTGGAGACGAAAATGTTAGTTGCAAAATATTTTACGATGACAATTTGTGTACGCAGAGCGGCAACCTTGCACAGACATAGTCCCCTCTTGCGCTCCACTATCAGGTATTAATTATTAATGTATGTTAATTGAAGTAAACGTATAATCATGTTTGGACTCAGGATTTTAACCTGGACCAAAATTACGCAGGTCTGAACAGTAAAAGTAAGATAAGTAAGATGTATATAGAGTGCAAGAGTATATATATATATATATATATATATATATATATATATATTTATTTATTTATTTATTTATTTATATATATATATATTTATTTATTTATTTATTTATTTATTTATTTATTTATTTATTTATTTATACTAGCTGCCCCGACAAACGTTATTTTGTCACATAAATAAATTTAAAATATTTACTAAACAATAGCACTTAGGAGTATAACAAATATATAAAAATCTATTCGCAGACCTACCGAATGTATATACAAAATTTCATTGAAATCGGTTTAGCCGTTTCGGAGGAGTATGGAAACAAACACTGTGACACGGGAATTTTTTATATATATACATACACACACGCACACAAACCGGAAATATAAATGAAAACACATAATAAGCCGCGTAAGAAATTATGCCATTACACGTGCACAAAGTATTTAGTCAGTCTGAACAAAAGCATAAGAAGTAAAAATCTCAGGTGATCACAACAACACAGAATATAACTAGGCGCTGAGATAGAGCCCAAGGTAACACAAATACTTTTTATAGGCGTGAAACTGGACAAAACCACGACGACGACATTGTTAAGTTCTGCTCTTAAAGTTCCATAGTAAATCTATAAAACGAAAACACTGCACGCCAGTTTGGCACAGCGATGCGGTTATTGTCGAATGTAGCAGTGCGAACCTTATCGCTCGCCTGTCTCCGCGAATCAAACGCAGGAAATTACTTCCATTGCATATGTTTCACAAGGGTATTGCATTAATGCTAGTGAACTTTGGGTCGCTATATGCGATCGCTTCTCCACGTAGACGCCTAGGAACCATGCGTGTGGCGGCATGCAGTTGCTAGCATCTCGCAGCGGATTTGTTATTGGCGAAGTGTGTTCGAGAGAGGGACAAGAGGATGGTAAAGGAAGCGGCTAAGTTTCCCAGCGGTTGATGCGGGCTGGTGTGTACTGTACCGCGAGACAAGCTGAAGACACATGACCTCCTGCCGATGTTATCTCCGGGCGCGCGCTAGGACGCGCGGGGTCACGGCTCCTCGAGTGAGATATTCTCCCTGGCCTGCGTGGAGATTATATCACCCTCCACCTTCCTCCACTCTCTCTATCCTACACCCTCCACACCTCCTGCTGCTACCCGCGTCACTGATACGTCCGGCTGACTCCTGCAACCCTGGCCTACCACACGCCGAGTATATGCTCTCCATTGCAACATACGCTCTACTCGTGTACACAGCTAACGTGGACATCTCTGGTTATTGGTCAGAGATCCGAGTTCTATACCTGCCGGGGTTTCTGCCCATTTTCGCATGTTGTAAACATACATACGCAGCTATTGGACGTAAGTTTTATGAGGCACTAACGTTCGCCCTTCCCTTCCATTCTGTTGGCGTTCCAGTCTCACCTTTTATGTTCCTCACAGGCGCTAAATGCAAACCGCTGGCCAAGTTACTGTAGCTTATATCTCACCACATGCACACACACACACATTCTATGCCTCTGTGTACCTATGTGCATTTATAGTGGGTGTATGTGTATCTACCACGTTCTGTCACATATACGTGGTTAACATTATATTCTATTTTTACAAACCACGTATTTGGGGACTAGTTTGCAATTGGTATTTTTATTATTATAATAAAAACATGAAGATTAATTTAAAGGAATTGTTTTATTCGTAGTTGCAATGCAGTATGTGAAACTACCAAATTTATTGCTTTGTACTTATGTAAACGCTTGTAATGTTATTTTTTATTTTATCATTATTATTTTGCATGTTCACCTGAAAATGTGTATAAACATAAAACATTACGGTTAACAACAAATTTTGAAAATATATATTTGATAGCTAGTTTTCGGTTATTTTCTGAAACATTGTGTTTGTTTTAGAGCAACATTTCACACTATAGTTGTGCAGCAGAAGTATAAACTTTGCCATGCATTCGTACCTGGCTGGCTTGCCACAGCACTTTAAAGCAGTTCAGATTAAATTTGCAGTGTTTCCGATCATCTGGTCATAGTGTGTTTTAGTAGCTAACTAAAATTTTCTTTCATAATTATATGCAGTACAAAACATTTCTTTGCTCTTCTTTGCAGATGTACTAGCATCGTGGAATGTTTTTAGTAGCAAAAACGCAACACATATGCTACAGCCTAGCAAACAAGTTCACTGTCGTCACAGTTTCCGTGACTTTTTTCCCTGGTCCCTGTCCCTTAGTCTTTCTTTTCTACTTTTTTAAATATCCATTCACCC
This sequence comes from Medauroidea extradentata, assembly GCA_003012365.1. Taxonomy (NCBI): domain Eukaryota; kingdom Metazoa; phylum Arthropoda; class Insecta; order Phasmatodea; family Phasmatidae; genus Medauroidea; species Medauroidea extradentata. The sequence continues at coordinate 15,390 of PNEQ01125191.1, forward strand.
ATAAGTAGAGCCCACGATTTTTGGTGAAAAGAATTCTGCAACAGTTTGTTTCACTACTTTAAGTTCACATCTGCAGGTCTGCTTCTTGATTATTGGCAGAATTTATAATTGCACAGACGTGGTTCATTTGACTTGTGCCAACAGGAACAAGGTTACTGCGACACCACACGTCTGTGATTTGCGGCTAAAACCCCGAGACGCTGAGAATTTAAAACAGCCAATCACTGACCACGAAGTAGAGCTGCACATGTGCACATAAGGCATTGAAACAAACTGTTGCGGAATTCTTTTCACCAAAAATCGTGGGCTCTAACAATAAGAGATCGTCGTATACTTGTATTAACTGTAACTTACTGAAACTGCACATACATTTGAGGGGCTGAGAACAAAAACCAGGTAAGTGACTAAATCCTCATTGTGAGTAATATGCAATTGAAGTATAGCTTTGCATAATAAAATCCACATCAATGTTTCTGTTGTTAGGATTATTTTTTTATTATTTAGACAACATGAATGTAATGTTCAATAAGGAAAATGTGTTTATGGTTAATATTATGCAAATGAAAAAAAT
>PNEQ01125192.1:0-15961 GCA_003012365.1 Medauroidea extradentata
ACTTTGATTGCTTTGGTTGACACGAGTTGACACACAATAAATGGCAAAACACGCTATCACTTATTAAAGGCGCGTAACTGTCTCTGGGGTCTCGCGCACTCTCTTCCACACTCCCCGCCTGCTTAAGAATGTTAATTAATGGCAGTTCCCAGGGGTTAATTACGACACGGGGAAATATGGTTTTGTCAGGTTGGCGACACGTCAGTCCCTGACCTGGGTCAATTTTGCATATCACTTCTGAATTAATGTCATTGCTGAAAAAATGTGTAATTAAGTTCTTATCGTATTCACCACACACTAGAATTAATTGCTGGATTTTTGGAGGTTCAGGTTCCCGGGTCTGTAGCGGGGCTTTGCGAGCACGTGGCAAAGTTACGTGTCTTTTAAGCGGTCAATATCTTTTTAATCCTGGCGTGCTCCGCATTCCCTCCAATGTCCCTTGTGCACCAAATTCGCCCCAACCCAGTGGTGAAGTCAGTTTCGTCCTAGCTGGTCTCCCTCGCCCGCAATATTGATTAAACAGTTTTAATTTATTCTGGCCGCGTGGGCCGGAAGTGACGTCGGGTGGCTTGCTGGTGACAAAGGGTCGCTATGGCCGTCGGCAGTAGCCGGCGGGCCACGTCACAGTATTACGCTTTTAGGCTTAACCGTGAATAACCAGTTAATTTGGGGAAAAAAACACTAATATCTCTGAAAGAACTAAAATATCCTCGTTAAGTCACTATGATTATAGTATAAAACTGATAAACAATTTACCAACATCCATAAAAACAGTAAGTAATCATAATGTATTTTTTTAAAAAAATATTGAAAGCTACCTTTTGAGCAAGGCATTCTATTCTGTTGAGGAATGTCTTAATACTTCGTAACTATTGTGATACTTTAGAATAATACTACTTATGCATTCTACATGAATAAATCTGTTTATATATATATATATATATATATATATATATATATATATATATATATATATATATATATAAAACGTGAAACGTTGAAACCCAGTCAGTACTGGGTGTACATGGGATGCTAAATAAATAAAAAAATATATAGGCTACACCCATGTACCCAATATTGAAACCTGTTCTTATACTTAGCAGCTGGGATGCTCTTTGATAATTGTCACAATAATGCCTGTAATACCAAATAGTATTGCTGTGCTACATATGTTTGCTTTATGTTGTTAATGCTTCTTGTCAAACTTAGCTTGTGTTGTTAGAAATTTCTGAATTATACTAAGAGTATCAAGCCTAATCTGCCTTACACTTCTATTTCTGTATTGATGATGTCAAAATATCTCCATCTAGAACAGAGCTCAAGGAGACAGAGAAATTGTATATTGTAATTTTATCAAATCATGCAAAATATTTTTTTATTAAATAAATATTTGTGTTGTCAAGAATGCTCCAAACAGTTTTTTTATCATCAGCTCATCTTGTATGTACCGGTGTTGTAATTATAGATTGTCTAATTTTTCTACCAGAAAAAGTGATAGTTTAAACTCTAAAATGTTGTTTGAATTGTAATAGTTTTTGAGTGTACCAATTTGATATTAACTGAGGAAGTTATGGTTGCATAAATTATGCCACTATATGTGATGTATTTTTAATTTCTGTAAAGTTTCTTGTAAGGAAATAAATATATGCTACATCCTATAAAATGACAAACGTTTATGGTACCTATTGTTCAAGAACAAGAACTACCCAAGAGTATTTTTTTTGACAAATCACTAAGCTTGTTAAGTGGAATGGTTACTTTCAGTGCTGTATTTTAGTTTACTACTCATTGTCTGTGATTGGTACAGTACAGATTGACAGTATTTATGTACCTATAGCATAAACTGTTTAAAGGGTTAAAACAAATAGATTTATCATTACAAGACATACAGTGATCTACTCAATAGAGTTGAAGTTAACTCTAAAGCTGTTCATAACCTGGAGTGAAGTACCAACTATCTCCATCTGAAATATTTAAATATTCATAACTTTTATCTCTACACCAAAACTGGTATACCCAGATCTGCCCTGCTCTAGAGCAGAGCAGGGTAGGTGGCCACCAGTAGACTAACAACACAAAGGAGTGAATAAAGTTCCTCCTTGTGAGTACACAAAAGGAAATCTGATTTCTGTGGTTAACTCTGGCATATTTGTACAGTATACATTACTAGTACACAATTGTAATGCCAAATTTACACTATTGTAATAAAAATAACATGAGAAAAACAAGGAATAAGGTTAGTATGAAAGTATACAGATCGTAAGGGCAGGAGATATAGGACGCTTCAGAATGCAAGCACCTAAGTATAATGATGCAGTGACCTAGGGGAGGAAAAGATAGGTAGCGAGAGTGGTGTCTTAACGCGGAAGAGTTCTAGATATGCTAGGAAGGGTCTTGAAGGGTGTTAATAGTGCAGTGAAGGAAAAAGTGTACGTTAATGGTGTGATCGTTAGTTTACGTGGCAGCAGAGTGGGGCCCTTACATGGAACTGGAGGTGCAGGAGCTGGAGAAGGTTTAAAGACAGGTGGCAAGGTGGATGAAATATAGTTGGAGAAGGTAAGGGTAGGTTGGCGAGGACAAAGGGAACTTTACGACATCTGTGATGCTAAAGGAATTGTGGTGGAGCTCATTGAAGAAAAGAAGACATGTAGGAAGGCTGAGTTCAGAATGTACAAGGTGGTGAATGGAGAGGGAGGGGCTGGGGTAAGTTAGGTTGCCTGTTAACTACGGTAGAATATATAGTAAGATGAAATAACAGCAAAAAGATCCAGGTAGGCCAAATGAGCAGAACAGAGCGGGGTAGCAGTAAATGATTATTAGGTCGGTGAGGGAGAGGAATTTACTTAGGAAGAAATTGGTGAGTACAGCCAACATACAACTTGTGTAAAGATTTCAAGTTAGAATTTTTTAATAATTTCATTGATATCTACTTCCACTACGTCTACAGATACCTATTTGAATAAAGTAGTTTATGAATGTGCATGAATTTGTAATTAATTTAGAAATAATCACTTTTATTTTTAAAAAAACTTACAAATTTAGAATTATTATGCTCTCTTTCCAGATCAGGCTTAATGTAACATATGTTTTTATTTTAATGTTCGGTATAAACAAAATTGGCAAATTCAATTAGGGAACGATGAGTTTTAAACATCCCAAACTCCTCATCCTGCTGGTCGCACTTTGCCCCTACATTAGGTCTTTATTATAATTTTTTTAGAATCCTAAATAACAAAACAAATCTAGTAAATGCCAATATGGGACCTTTTTATTGCATGCAAAGAAAACCAAATTATTATTAGTGGGATAAATTTGTTCATTTTATGTAAATTATGTATTCCAGATTTTAAAATATCTTAAACCATATGATGTCTATGAAATTAAAGGGTCTGTTGATCTTATTCAAGTCAGAATGCTCGTATTCATTTATCAAGTTCAATAAATGTGTGAAGCATGCAAGGCCATTTATTAGCACTTTAGGTTTACTAAAGATTTTGTACGAAAAGATGGCAAATTTAAATATGTGATTGCAGCGCATGCAGAAAATACGTTAAGGTAATGAATGCCGATTAGGGTGCGTCGGCCACAAAGTAATTTTTCACTGCAGTTAACCCAGACGGTCTTAAAATCATACTCATGTAATAAAAATCTGAGACATGCTGACCATCACGAGTCAGCATGTCTCCAAGATTTTAATTACACGAGTCAAAATGTTTTTAAGATTGTCTTCGGTTAACTGCTGTGAAAATGATTTTGTGGACGACGAAACCTAATCGGCATTCGTAACCAAACAATTTTTCCAGTGTGCGCCGCATCCGCGTATTCAAATTTGCTATATTTTTATACGAACATATTCAGCAAACCTATAGTACTGATAAATAGTGTTGTCTCAATTATTGGATTTCATCTCGGACACTAATACACTGCATATTTACCACATGATCAAAACAACCGATCAGCTGTAGTCAAAAGCAAAACAAAGTTAGAAAGATGAAAGACAGTGACGTAGGTGCGCGAAAGTGATGCGCGTGCGCACTTTAGTTCCGATTATTGCCTGGGACCGAACCTGTCGCTGCTGTTGCTCCATAGCTGTCCATAATCGTCTGTTTTCCGGGACACGAGTTTAACATGGGAGTTTCCACTCTTTCAGTATGCTATATGCTCGTTGGTAGTAGCATTTGCGCACTGAATAATGGGTAGTAACAGCTGATTGGGCACAAATGGCGCTGGAAAACGTATACTAGCGCCTAGATCCAAGACCTCTAAGCACAGTGGCGCATGCGCACTGCTGCGTTCCTTCTCCTTGCCAACCCTCTCACGCCGTGTACTCCCTCCCAGCCGCCCGCCGGCCAGCGTGTTTCTGTTGCCTTGCCATCCACCACCACCACCACCACTTCGGTCGCAACGCACAACCTCAATTTGGTGAAGATTTTCAGTATTATTTACCGCTAAAATGTTTGCATGCACATATTATACAAGCAGCTACCAACCCAAACGTACTTTGCTATGTTAAAACTGGCAGAACACTTTACACGGAAGAGAAGCAGGCTAGGTCAAGGCACACATTAGTAAAGTTCGTGTCAAAAATGTTGAAGGCAGTTGCCAGTGCAAGATAAACTGCATTGAATACAAAGTGTTCATGTTTTTTCTCGTCGATTACATTGAATATTTTAATACATATTCATCATGTGTGCCGTGTAAACATATTTGCTGAAGGTACATGCACAAAAGAGCAAATTTAATATAATAGCTCGTTATTGAAACACAGTGGTGAAGAAGTGACATTTAAATTGGGTTTTGAATCGCGGAAGCGTGCATTGATTAAAAAAATGACCGAAAATAAAAATTTCACACAAACAGGAGAACTCTCGGTAATAGAAAAACCTCTTTCTCTGTACGCCTAAGATTGCTGGCACTTCGGAAGTGTAGGAGTTCAGATACGCTTCTGAAAACTACGCCCAAACAATAACCCGATCAATAAGAAAATTACTCTACTAATAAAATTTTCCCAAAAAATGAGGTGTACAAACCAACGAAAGTCTTTCTCGAAACCAAAGGAACTTGAAGCCTTTAGGGTGTTCAAATGCAATAAAATCATTTTTTTTATGAAATATTGTTAGTTTTGTAGACGAGACTTGTGAGTGCAATTTACTTTTAAGAAAGAATTTTAGTTCTCGTAGTTTTCTCATAACGGGGTGTCAAAGTCAAAATTTGTGTTTTATGCTGCCATGCAAATGATGAAAACCAGCTGACCAACTTTAACAAAATAATTCGCTGTGAACTTACACCCAAAGAGCTTTGCAATAAAACATTTATAAACCCACAACGTAATATTTTGAATTTAAAAATAATTGCAAAATAACAGAAAAAAGTATCAAATTCAGCAATTTTTTAAAAATATTAAAACAGTTAAACAGTTCGCGGGAATTTTTCAAATGTTCTTACGTAGCCCATAGTATGCCATTTCACTGTGCATTATTTCACGTACGCCAGTCAATTGGTTTTCACTATTTGCATGGCAGCAGGACATGCCAATCTTTTCATTGACGCATCGTTATGAGAAAACTACAACAGCTAAAATTGTTTCGTAAGAGGAAAATTGCACCCACAATTATTGTCTACAAAAGTAACACTATTTCATATAAATATAATATTATGACTTTATCGCACTTGAACACCCTTAAGGGCACCGCCTACCACGCGCTTAAAATGCATTGCCGCGTGTCTTTAAAAACGTTTTTTTTATGTAGCCTACCTGTTCAACACATGCCTAGTGTGTCAATGTACGAAAAGAAAATATACTTCAAACAATGACTGACAGGTACTTTCAAAACATCACATCAATTAACAAAATCGTTTACGAACCCCTCAAATGGCTAAAAACAGATTTTACAATCTGTTATATATGAAAAACTGCTCATAGGATTCATGTGAAACTCTTCTAGAAACACGCAATGTTCTCCGCTTTAATCTTTTCACCAATAAAAATATGGGATCGCCACTGAAGGTGTCAGGCAAGTGATCTACGATGCCACTGCACGCTGTTTGAGTTGTCTTGCGCTAGAGGCGATACCGCACCAGATAAGCCGATAAACCTCGTCCTTGGTGCCGTGCCACACTCACACAAACACATGGCCAGCAGGCGAGTGCCTTAAGAATCGTCGCAGGCATCATACTCAAAGGCAAGATCATGGAAAACTAACCACGTACTGGAGAAAACAAATAAATATTTCATGTAATAGAGAGCTCATAAATAATAGTAGATTTACATGTTTATCTACAGAATAGTAAATAAGTTACACTTTTACTTCGGTGTTTGTATTGCTGGAGAAACAGCTGTTCATTGAGAGAAGTAATATCCTCAGTCCTGAATTGAGCAGTACCAAACAAGGGATTATGTTTCTCAACATAAACTAATTTGTAATTAACGGACTAAATGTGTTGTGTTTTGTATGATCATAATTATATTTCGATAAAAACGGGAACTGGTGTTAATACACTCGTTGAATGTATTAAGGGTGTTTATGTGCGATAAAGTCATAATTTTTTTTTTTGTTTTTATGAAATAGTGTAGTTTTGTAGGCGATACTGTAAACATATACGTTATGATCTAATAGTAATAAACACCCAATTTTGTTTGTAATTTATCATTTGAACTATCTTTTGCACGTCATATTTGACTAGCATAGAGAGCCAGCTCCCAAGATTTTCTGTAAGCCTGCGGCAGGCTTCCATTTCAATTTAATGGAACTTGCAAGTTTGCTTGCTCACAAGTTTAGCTGTAAGTCGATGACAGATTTCCTCAGGGTCAGTTCAATTGTATGTATAATTACTGATGTTCTCATTGATGTCTACACAAACATTTTCTTCTTGTATGCATATAATTTTCTTTGCCTTTTGTGAAACAAACAATACTGATTGAGTTTACTAGTCTTAAAGTATTGAGAATGCCAATCAGCACACATTCTTAGTTTATTCAGAACTCAGAAATAGCTTATGAATGCAATTTGATGCCGCCAGATAGCTATCCTGCTAGGAAATAATACCATGTTGACTATGTAAGATGCAAAACCTTGAATGTCATTTAATTTCATTATTGGTGTCAACATTTTGAATTTCTAAGTAAACAAATAGGTAATACATTATGTTGTATGGAACTGTTGTAAAACTACAAAATTTGTAAAAAATATTTTTTACCTGTGTGATGTATGATTATATATATATAAATTGTAATGGGGCTGCTACGTCACGTCTACGTTGTGGTTACTATCTAGATGTTGGAGGTTATGATGTCCTTGCTGCCGGCGACAACTTATCTAATTAGACTTTTCCTTGTTTGTTATTTATATGCCCGGATAGCCTGAGGAGTTTACCTAAGGAGTTTACACAGAAGAAAAAAAAGGAGCCAATTTCTTTAATAACTTTCAGTCTTTAAATAATAGTTCACCAGACGTACATGGCACAATAACGTACAAAAATTCTTTCCCGTGATTTATGTCTTACAGTGTGAACGTGAATAGGTAACACCAGTGGCGGAATTCACTAAGTCATGAGTGTTCGTCTCAGTTTATTATCGGTTGTGATCTGCCTCAGTTTGCTCCACAAAGGAAAGCGACCTAAACTACGGGGTACCACTAACGGTGTCTTAAATATACTGCTATACTCACATGTGCAGCTATTTCTTGCACCTACTTACTTGAGTACTACTCTTAACAAACACCGCAAAAGAAATACATATTAGAGTGCTGGCTACATAGCCCCCTTTACTCGCGGATGCGCCCTCTAAGCTTCACCGCCCCTCTTCCAACTTTAACACGTCCTCTCCCTGCTGCCATGACGCCCCAACTAATAATAAAAACACTCAACCGGCCATCTCCCGGCGACCGGTCACGAGCTCCGATGAAACACAACTGCTACTGACCGATTACAAACAAGATAAACTTAGCCGGCCATCTCCCGGCGACCGGTCACGAGCTCCGATGAAACACAACTGACTGACCTGGGCGAACACCCGGACTTACTCGGCCGAGCGGCGGAGGGATACATCAGGATCCAACTTGCCTAAAAATCTGGTTAATTGACGTTTATAACCTAAAAATTGTATGTAACATAGTTACTGATAAATTTACAAAGCATTTTACTCCATACTACCAGCTAAATATTCATTAGTTTACTAATTGGGGATGTGCAGCGTCCTCAATCCGTCGCGGATCACCCCCTTTTTAGTGTTGTTGCACACGACACTACCACCCACGTTGATCGAGAAACGCCCTGCCGAGTCCCCGCATTCCAGCACGTCCCTGTTCGTGCCTCCAAGCGAGTGAACTCTGACCTACCTGCCAGATAAATCTAGCTAAGCACTGGTTAACTCCGAGCTTATTTGAAATTTTAAAAGCCAGCACTTCTCTGTACGTGCTTCCAAGCAAGAGAACTACTACTAGCCTGCCAAATAAATCATATTCCAGGAGAAGCAAGCTAAGAGGCTACTAGATCCAAAGAAGGAACAAATATAAGAAAAGTTTACTTAGAAAAGTTGCTAGAAATTAAATTAGCTTTAAAATGAGTCCAAACACAACATACATCCGATAAAATTGACACGTAAAATTCTATGCTTTTCTCTTGCTGTAAAGTTGAATTTAAGATTAAAAAGAAAATTTTAATGTAAATTTTTCTACTCGCATCCCCAATTAATATGTTGGATCCCGCCGTATACATTCTTATACCTGGTTAATTTGGCTTACTTAATTTGTTATAAACAGAGAAAAAAAAACATTTTACGACAAAAAAAAGTTGAAATTACTGTATGATAATTGGCCAAGTAAGTGCTACGTGCCAGTGCACGTCACAACCCCCCACTTAACACGCAATGGCTTTTCCCAAGGGACAAACCATAAGTGTTAAGTACACCCTTTGTACAGCAGCTCATCACAATTATGGTTCTATATGCATACCAATGTTTTACATAAGCTACATCACAATCATTAATTAATACAATGATTACTTAAGTTACATAAACTATACTACACCAATGAATACACATGGGCACTTGGGCAAATCACTCTTACTAGCATGCTCTACAATATTACAAACTTGCTGTTTTCATACCCTCTAAAACACCACCACACTTAAAAATTTATCCAAATCCAGTATACATAATTATTTTCCTTTACTCCACTACTGAGCATGAAACATTTATTCAGCACCATTGTATATAATGTAATACATAATGTAAACAATAAAAAAAATCAAATGAAAAATATACCTTTTAAATTTATGCATCGGCTTGTGGCAGCACACTGTTTTTGCACCCTTAATTTCAATGTAACAAAAAAGTTCAAATAACCTGCAATCCATTACTTTTTTTACTACTAATACATTACAACATATACTACTTGGTTGGCTTTGCAAAGTTCAGTTGATTACAGGAAGTCTGTACCATCCACTTATAAATCCCCAAAAAGACATTAAAATATGGTACACTCCTTTGGAACAACTACGAGAGTGACCTAAACACTGGGTACACCCCATTGGACCAACGACGAAGGTGCCCAAATATCAACACTTACATCCCCACACACTAAAACAACTTCTTCACATAACCCTTCTCTGCATAATACCCTTCCTTTTACAGCACTTCCCTTTTACATCAAGTTAACAGCCATCAACGGCCACAAGATGGTAAACAACAAAAAAATACAAACAGACCAAGCTTTTATAACACAAAAAAATTTTCTTTTTCCAAACCAAAAAAACATCAAATAAACCCTTGGGTGTCCTAGCCTGTTGCTACAAGTCGAGCAGTATAAACTGACAAGTTGCAGCAAATTCATGAATAAGTTATGTTATGTCACTCATATTTATCTTTTATGATTCGACATGATAAGACTTCAATACTTCGATCCATGTTCACAATATTCAACAAATTTATAAATAAACAAGTTACAACACTATCATGCTCAGTCATGATCAATTTAAATGGAATTTAATTAACTTAAAACCTTAATATTGATTCAACTTATAATACACAAATATCATTCTTAATGTAATTTATTACAGAATTCCAAACAGCAATTCACAAAAAACAAGAGTAGCAAAGTACTTAGTGAATTAGCTTGTGTATCAAAGACAAGTGTGGTATTTTCTTGGTGGTGTTTTCAAGGTTCAAAACAATAATGTGCTAACAAATTTTACAGTACAATGCCATTCCATCTCTTTTGTCACCTCAACTCTACAATGGTTACATCTCACTTGTATGTATGTATATTCATTCTTCACTAAACATTAGTTATAGGTACCCAACACATCTTACAAAAAAAAATAGAAAATTTAAGCTGCAATTTTACTAAGTCTAGGCATACTTTATGGCACCACACCAACAACCAACAAAATATTAAAACATTCCAAGAGCAATCAAAACCAGATTAGCATACACTTTTTCAAAGGTAATTAACTACCAAGGTACACCTTTCATAACAAATTTAACTGACACCATTAATACTTCAACTACTTCTTATGATCAACCCTGAGAAGAACACTAATAATACCAAATGACTTTACCACTAATACAGTTGCTTTACTTGTTCAAATTAACCATATTCACAATCACAAATTTCCAAAAAAAAAAAAAATAAATAAAATAAATTGAAGATACAATTGATTTATAGCAGCACCCAAATTTTCACTTCACATTATATACTTCATTACACTTGTAAGCATTAAGTTTTTTTTTAACAAACTTCCAAAACAAAGCATATAATTACCTATTACTCATTAAATTTCAATTGTACTGGGAGGCTGCACCATAACCTCTTACCACTCAAACACCATTGCTACTTCACAAATTCATACAGCAACATATACTCTATAATTACTTAAGGCGTACCTATTTGCACCACGATGAGGCACCCTTCCACCAATTATAAACAAATAGCTGCCTATTTGCACCACGACGAAGGCTCCCAAATCACCATAACATAACCTCACAACGTCGACGCTTCTTCTTACTTAAACCATGATTCATACCTCCATTCACACACCTTCTCCCACTACAGCCACTTCCTCCTTCCATTATTCCTTTGCAGCACTCCCCTTTACATTTTACTAATTTAATAAAACGCACAATTATATTAACCAGTTTCTAACCTCAAAATCAAAACATTAACTCCCTTGACCTCTCCCCGTTACCATAATTATATATGCTGCCCTATATTCACCACATTTTAACTCTGAAACTTAACCACAACATTTGTTTACACTGCTGCTACACCACAAGTACAGGTAAGTTAATCATTTTCCAATTTAATTTCTCAAATAATAATTGTTATTTTCTCCACTGCTTTGTTAACTTCTGCATAATTAACCTCTATTTGTTCATAATACCCCAACTTCAATATTTCTTTACATTAACATAAGCTAAATTATTTCTCAAACCTCTGCATGAATCCATAATAAACCTCAGGGTTGACCAATGTCATAAAATTTCTAATTATGTACCTATACATTACCAAAGTTTTATTTAAAAATTTAACATTTCAGATACTTCCACCTTGCCCACAAGGTGAAAAACTGGATAAACAAGCCTATACAAACTTCACAAAAATAAAATATTCTTACTGTACTGAAGGTACTTAATTACTTCATGTTGTCATAACCCTAGTGGTGCCATAACCCATATAATAATTTTAATTAAATTGTAAAATGTTTTCATTAATATCTTCATTACTATCTTTAGAAATACAGACAAGTCCTTTTTACCCTGTTGAATAGGTCCCTCACTCGACACACACCTCTTACTCCTCTGAGCACAACACAGGGTACACAATGTCAACTCTAACCTTTATTTTCACCTTTCCTCGTGTCCACTCCTGCACACCCCATCTCTCGACTCTCCTCTGCACCCCAACACATCTCTGCACCTCTCGTTTCACTGCACATGCTTTACTCCCCAGCTCCTCCTGGCCTGTAACCACATTACTCAGGTGCCACTCCTGCACCCCCCCACTGTTCTACCTCTCTCACCTCTATAATGCCCTCACACCCTTTCTCTGTCCCCCAGAACGCTCTGTCCATTTCCCATTTCTGTAGTTTCACCCCCCAGTTACTAATAAATTTGCCCTTTCTTAGTATACTCTCATTCTTTACACAGTCACTATCTTGAATCAACTACACACTCGTGTGCCACAACATTGATTTCTTTACTAGGCCTAACCTCACCTTTACCTTCCTGCACCTGTGTCACTGTCTGTTCCTTTAGGCCTACCTCTACAACCTGTTCTAATCTATTAAATACTTCTTCACAACTCTTAATTTCCTCTTTCAGCTCTTCCTTTGCCTTCTTAACTTCTCCCTTATTTCTCTTGTCAGTTCTTTTGTTACTCCTATTGTCCTAGTCTGTGTTTCTATTATTGCCCTAGTCTGTGTCTCTAACATTTCTTTTATTAACTCTAATAATTTTTTTCCTGTAGATGCCATGCTTCTAAATTTTAATTCTCACAATGTCATCAAATATATGTTGTTTATTTAACGTGTACTCAATTACAATAATGTTTGCCTTACTAATTTTAATTTTACATCTACTCTGTGATTTAAGACACAAAAACAAGATGCAGAAAAAAAACTGTTGATACGATGCACAATTTGGACCGGCTCACTTTGGCTATGGCTACCTGCCCGCACTGGTAAACACTAACCTGTTGTTTCTGTTTCCTTCTTTACCTTGCAGCTCTTCTACTCGGCGTTGTTGTTGTTCCTCGTTGACGTGACGTTTTTCCTGTACCGCTGGCGGCGACTGATACCGCCGCTGCCCTCGAGCTGCCGCTGTCCTGGCACTGGACGGGCTGGCTGTTGTTGCGGGTCCAAGAGCCCCCCGAGGTACTTTGGTTCCCTCAGGTCCCTGTTCGGGCGCCAGAATGAAATGGGGCTGCTACGTCACGTCTACGTTGTGGTTACTATCTAGATGTTGGAGGTTATGATGTCCTTGCTGCCGGCGACGACTTATCTAATTAGACTTTTCCTTGTTTGTTATTTATATGCCCCGATAGCCTGAGGAGTTAACCTAAGGAGTTTACATAGATGAAAAAAAAGGAGCCAATTTCTTTAATAACTTTCAGTCTTTAAATAATAGTTCACCAGACGTACATGGCACAATAACGTACAAAAATTCTTTCCCGTGATTTATGTCTTACAGTGTGAACGTGAATAGGTAACACCAGTGGCGGAATTCACTAAGTCATGAGTGTTCGTCTCAGTTTATTATCGGTTGTGATCTGCCTCAGTTTGCTCCACAAAGGAAAGCGACCTAAACTACGGGGTACCACTAACGGTGTCTTAAATATACTGCTATACTCACATGTGCAGCTATTTCTTGCACCTACTTACTTGAGTACTACTCTTAACAAACACCGCAAAAGTAATACATATTAGAGTGCTGGCTACATAGCCCCCTTTACTCGCGGATGCGCCCTCTAAGCTTCACCGCCCCTCTTCCAACTTTAACACGTCCTTCTTTGGATTTTTTTAAATTTCTAGTAGCCTCTTAGGTTGCTTCTCCTGGAATAGGATTTATTTGGCAGGCTAGTAGTCGTTCTCTTGCTTGGAAGCACGTACAGAGAAGTGCTGAGTTTTAAAATTTCAAATAAGCTCGGAGCTAGCCAGTGCTTAGCTAGATTTATCTGGCAGGCAGGTCAGAGTTCACTCGCTTGGAGGCACGAACAGGGATGTGCTGGAATGCGGGGACTCTGCAGAGCGTTTATCGATCAACGTGGGTGGTAGTGTCGTGTGCAACAACACTAAAAAGGTGGTGATCCGCGACGGATTGAGGACGCTGCACATCCCCAATTAGTAAACTAATGAATATTTAGCTGGTAGTATGGAGTAAAATGCTTTGTAAATTTATCAGTAACTATGTTACATACAATTTTTAGGTTATAAACGTCAATTAACCAGATTTTTAGGCAAGTTGGATCCTGATGTATCCCTCCGCCGCTCGGCCGAGTAAGTCCGGGTGTTCGCCCAGGTCAGTCAGTTGTGTTTCATCGGAGCTCCAACTAATAATAAAAACACTCAACCGGCCATCTCCCGGTGACCGTCCACGAGCTCAGATGTATCACAACTCCTACTGACCGATTATAAACAAGAAAAACTTAGCCGGCCATCTCCCGGCGACCGGTCACGAGCTCCGATGAAACACAACTGCTACTGACCGATTACAAACAAGAAAAACTTAGCCGGCCATCTCTCGGCGACCGGTCACGAGCTCCGATGAAACACAACTGACTGACCTGGGCGAACACCCGGACTTACTCGGCCGAGCGGCGGAGGGATACATCAGGATCCAACTTGCCTAAAAATCTGGTTAATTGACGTTTATAACCTAAAAATTGTGTGTAACATAGTTACTGATAAATTTACAAAGCATTTTACTCCATACTACCAGCTAAATATTCATTAGTTTATTAATTGGGGATGTGCAGCGTCCTCAATCTGTCGCGGATCACCACCTTTTTAGTGTTGTTGCACACGACACTACCACCCACGTTGATCGATAAACGCTCTGCAGAGTCCCCGCATTCCAGCACATCCCTGTTCGTGCCTCCAAGCGAGTGAACTCTGACCTGCCTGCCAGATAAATCTAGCTAAGCACTGGCTAGCTCCGAGCTTATTTGAAATTTTAAAACTCAGCACTTCTCTGTACGTGCTTCCAAGCAAGAGAACTACTACTAGCCTGCCAAATAAATCCTATTCCAGGAGAAGCAACCTAAGAGGCTACTAGAAATTTAAACAAATCCAAAGAAGAAAAAAATATTAGAAAAGTTGCTAGAAATTAAATTAGCTTTAAAATGAGTCCAAACACAACATACATCCGATAAAATTGACACGTAAAATTCTATGCTTTTCTCTTGCTCTAAAGTTGAATTTAAAATTAAAAAGAAAATTTTAATGTAAATTTCTCTACTCGCAAGCCCCATTAATATGTTGGATCCCGCCGTATACAACCTTATACCTGGTTAATTTGGCCTACTTAGTTTGTTATAAACAGAAAAAAAAACATTTTACGACAAAAAAAGTTGAAATTACTGTATGATAAGAGGCCAAGTAAGTGCTACGTGCCAGTGCACGTCAATATATATATATATGTGTGTGTGTGTGTGTGTGTATGTATGATGCTCACACACTCACTATCACACACACACAGATATAATGCATGGAATGAGAGGGAGAATAAACATAATTTATTTTATCTGAATATAAACTATACATTATTTCAACATGAATTAGGTCTATGACTGAATAGAACATTGTAATTTGCTGAATTTTTTCCCAATTTTTAACCAAATCAATATTACTCTCATATTAAGACACTAAATTTGTGTGTTTATCAGTTAGGTTTGCTTTGTTTCAGAACTGCTTCCTGATGATGCAAAGATCCAAAAACTAGGCAGACTTATAGACCAATGTTGAAAACGGAATTAGTTTTTTGCTGCAGAAGTTTTGTAGAGCTCAGAAAATGGTCTGCAGACAACAAAGACTTATACACCAGCGTAGATAAGACCAATCTACCTTGCAGTGAACAAATTTTCCGTCTAGCACAAAACATTCTTAAGAATGCTTCAGTGAAAATAGTTTGTTATTTTTGTTATTTTCGTACTGCTCAACAGTATGAAGAATGGCAGAAGTAGGCATTATACTATTACAGAACTTTTTGCATCTGTTGATTATTATTGTTCATGAAGGCTTACATATATTTACAAAAAAAAAAAAAAGAAAGAACTTTCAGGTTGCCCACAGCGAGATCATTACATTTGTAGGTCCAGTATGTTTCATTAGCTCCTGGCTTAAATGCAAATATTTTGGAGCTGCTGGAATTGAAAATGGCTCTGTTTGAATCTCTGGTAGTAAATATTCTTTCAAAGTACAATGTAACTAAATATTGGTTGTTAATTAAACAATTAGGTGCCAGTAA
>PNEQ01125193.1:0-25674 GCA_003012365.1 Medauroidea extradentata
TATTTTGTATTCAGAGTACCTGCCACTGTAGTATAGTAAATGACCGTTTAACCATAACTGTCTCTTAGTCCTTTAACCCTAAATAACATCTAAATAAACCCACAGTGTAGCTACCATCTGAGTGAAACCCCCCAACCTAATAATAACTTATGAACCCCTAATATAATACCACTTACAAGATAAACCATTTTGTAACAATATGCTTTAGTCAATTCTATTAATGTTTTAAGAATGAGTCCAACTTTCGATAGACGTATTCTACAGATGGAAAATTAAATAATTTGATATTTTTCTCAGAGTTTTGTGGATGGGGCCTGAACCCCATTCAGGCTGGGGTACCGGAGCATTTTCTGCCTCTTTTCCACCCCTCCACTCCTGCTGCGACCCTATCGTCCGGAATTGCCATTTGCACAGTATGAAGATGACAAAGTAGTTCCATGAGAAGAAACACTTCACTGCACTTCGGCTATGATGGCTCGTGTGATGTTGAACCAATAGTGTCTCTCGGGTGACAGATAGGACTTCCTTTTGTAGCTCTATCATACCCTTTCGAAGTTCGTGTCACGCCATTGTTTCCTTCTGACGACCGTTGCAGTATCCAATGTGACCTGGACAATGGCAGCAAACGTGAAGGGGTGAGTTGATGCCTGCCTCCTATGTATGCATATGTATATGTGTACTTATGCATGTGTATACAGTACGTCCGAAAACAAACACATGATAAACACACCACGCGAATCCTGGGCTGAATTGGAGACGAAAATGTTGTACGACGACATTTTTCGCACACAATATGGCAACACTGCGCGGAGATTGTCCGCTCTTGGCGCTCCACGACCAGGTATTATTCCACGTATGTTACGTCAAACATAGAATAATGTTTGTAGTGCTCAGGATTTATACCCTGCGCCCATAATAAGCATGTCAGAACAGAAGTAGTAAGATAAGTAAAGCCCACCGCACACGGTACGATATTTCCTATAATATCGCATACGGGAATTCTCACTTGGAGCTGTACGGGCTCGTGTGCCGGAAATATCGCTGCTTACGTGCAGTGATACTAGCTTGTTTATGGGATTTTCGTAATAGAAATGCTGCTATTTTCACTACGTGTTTATTAACTGGATTTTTATCTCAGCCAATGAGAACGAAATACATTATCACGTGACGCTTCCTTTGCTATTTCCTACTGTTCGCTTACAGTTTGGCGGGCAACGAATGATACACGTAAACAGCGTATACATATACTTGGAGTCTAGCACGGATAAAACGTGTCTATGCTGTACGGTATTAACAAATAGTTAATGCTTTCACGCAGTACCGTGTGCAGCGTATCACTCACCGAGGCCCACAGTATCAGATCATTTCGAAGCTGTTTGACCGATGTGCAAGAGAACTCGTAGGAGATCTCGTTCCGTGTGCGGTTGGCTTAAGATATCTGTAGAGCACAAGAGTGGACTGACTATAGGGCAATGTGCAATGTGCATATAAAATGTCTTTCTTGACATCATGTATATACAGAATGTCTCATCAGTTCGGTCTCATAGGGCAAATATAAATTGGAGAAGTATGGAATGTTTTAATAGTGTTGCAGTGTAATGTAATGTTATTGTGAATAACAACATTACTACCACATGCCGCTTCATCCCGCCGACCATGTTACATCGTGTACAAAGCAATTTGAACCATCGCATACGCATGTGCAAAGTACATTGCGATCATCAATTTGATCATTTTCTGTTTTAATGACACATGGAAGTGAACACACCGCTGTTGTGTTACGTAAACTCGTTACAAAACTATTAAAACATTCCATATTTGACCAATTTATATTTGCCCTATGAGATCGAACTTATGGGACATCCTGTATGTACGTTACATGTACGTATGAGATCGATTAACTCCGAGACCGTTTCATGAAGAAGTTTAACCGTAACTCGCCCCTAAGTGGCACTGCAGCGCATCAACTTCTATACAGTTCCGCCTATCACCATAGAAACTAGTAATATATACAAATGGCTGTTTGCATGTTCGTTCGCCCATATTATATGCGTTCTAGTACTATACATCTTGTTAGGATGAAACTTGTTGAGTTGTGCGTACTTCCGTGAAGGTTCCTGCCAAAACAATGTGTGTGTGGGGGGGAGGGGAATGGGAGTGGGGGAGGTGTTTAAAACAGGGTAGAGTGGCAGAACGGAGTATCCAAAACATAGAATGGGCACTGCAACTCACGCTGGGACAGCTTGTAATTCTTATTTGTGTAAATTCTACGTGTTTTTCCACCGCATGTCTGTGCAGCAACGTGCACTAAGTGCTTGTCACGCAGTTCCGCCCACGTCTGCAGATTTATGTTGCATCGACGGCACACAGACAATTGTACAGTAGAGATATGGCGTCACCCTACGGCCTGTGTGTGCAACAAGCAAGTATACCAGCAAATCTGCCCACCAGCCTTACATTGGTAAATTTACTCTTCATGTAATGGAAGCTAATTATCTCTCACTAGAGCCACGATTTTATGGCGAAAAGATTTTTGCAACATTTGGTTTCAATGCGTTATGTGCATATCTGAATTTCTACTACATCGTCTGTAATTAGATGATTTTTACCCTCACTTGCCTTGGCAAATTACAGATGTACGGAGTCACAGTAATCATATTGTGACTGGTGCAGTCAAATGAGAGAGGTTTCTGAACAAATACACGCTGCTAATAACCATGAAGAAAAGCTGCAGATGTGTACGAGAGACACTGAAACAAGGCGGGGCAGAAACATTTCCGCGACAAAATCGAGGCCCTACCTCCCACGTAAGGGAAAATAACTGCACACACGCAAAGGCAAGTTACACAAATGGTAATATAAGTTTTCAATACATTTTGCCGCATGCCGCCTATTGCAATTTTACATAACGTGCGAGTGAAATTTCTGAATAGTAGAGATGAAGGTTAGAGAAGGTGGATCATCGCGATAATGTTTTCTGCCAGCGTATTCTGCAAATCAGTGTAGCGTCCTGCGTCATGTATTATTGGGCGACGGTTATGTGGCACAGTCTAGTTGTTTAAAGACGAATCACAGACGTCAAATAGTAGCGCACAAGAATTACCATTGGCCCAGTCAAATAGGGACTCGCCAGTAACGAAGTAAAAGCGTCAGAAATGAATACATTACATTGAAGCCTAGCAAAGAGTCAACTTTTCTCGCGATAAATCTCCTTCTCTAATGATGATATATCGCGAAAATGTTTTGTGCTAACATACCCTAGATAACACTGCAGTTTTTTGCAAACTGTGTTATTGGGTGATGTATGTCTGTCATAATATAGCTGTCTGCCGACCAATAGCAGTCGTAAAATATTACAATAGCGGGGTTCTTATAGGCTCTGTCAAATAGGGTAACATATCCAAGTACAATCGTAAGCCAGTAATCTTCTGGTAAACTGAAAGTGCGTTGAAAACCAGCAAACAGTCCAGTTTTCGCTCGAAAAATCATCATCTCTTCGGAGTAGTTATTGTGGTGAATACACTACGGAGTGGAAATATCCACAAATGTTCGGAAACCAGTCTGAATATTCCCATAAACTTGATGAGTAAAATTACTAAATTCTATTTTAGAGTACTGCTGGTTTACGATACTAGCGATACACACGGGTATGTACCATTACTTTGTCCGATTGCCCACCTTACAGGCGTAACAAAGTCTCGCCTTCCGGGTGTAGCTTGTATGTCAAGTGCAGGAAAGTAATGGCAAGAACGACAGGACTTACATAGGTGACTTTCGGCGATTTTATTTTGCAAATGTTAGTATGTTGGTTTTATCATTAACCGATAAAACTTAAGCATCAGGATGTTCTGTGCAACAACTGGGCTGCAATCCTTATTTGTCTGTGGTACAGCACGTGCTATGTAAGTTGGCCGGTAGCGAGCTGGAATGTGTTGCATAAAATATTAAAACTGTTTTAAATTCGAATGGCTAATTTACATAGGTCGATCTCATTCCGGTATATATAGGCTACTAGGTATTTTTGCAGCGGCCGCTGCTTGAATTCCTTGAATGTGCCCTTCACTCAGTAGCTGCCTCTCGCCATCTAAGCTGGCGCGCAGCGCATATTCTGATGGAAACGAAAAAATTTGCAGATGTATATCCAAATGCACATTATTTTTTAATTCCACTGTTCCTTTCGAATAACTGTAATATTTACAGCAAATATAAGTTTTTCAGCTCCAACTTTAAAGAATGTTAATTACCCTTATTAAGTCTAGTAGAAAATACGTTGCACGTATGATTTTATTTATTTTTCATTAGAATAATGCAAGTCATGTGTGAAAGCATTCTTCAAATGAATCGGAGGAAATCAGTCGTCTTATCACGAAATCTGCGTATTTCATCCGATTATACTCTTACATTTATGATGAGTCTTTATCGGTTTTAATCAAATTTTCACGTTTAATGCGTGGTAACAGCGGAGCTATAAGAGCCATAGTACCACGCTAGACGGGAAGCATGTCGCCTCTATTCACAGCGCGTCAAACTGGCATGTAAGGTTTTTGTTGTGAACTTTTTCCAATTGAACTTTAATCGGTGACGGTAAAATTTTATTTTCGGATAGTATGAAGTAAAGGCCAATTCATTCATTTTGCTTTTCATTTTGCGAATTCAGGTGGTGAAGAAGTAATTTTTTTTTATTTTATTTTTTTTTTTAGAAAAATTGGGAGGCCCAAAAATCAGGTTTCTAACAAGCCTGTCGGGTTAAAAAAAAACACACACACAGAAGCGTAGTTTCAAGTGTGTGTTCTTTTCGCAGATAAACTTAATATGAATAAGTTAAGTGGTTTCGCATAAAAATAATACGCGTAGCACGCTACAATACCATCGATGTGCCAGGCAAGGAATTTTCTGTAATTACTTCACAATGTCAACATTGCTGTGACTATACATAAGGCCCAGGCGAAGTCGCTGTTAGTGGCAGGGACAAATTTAAGACTGTGTTTCACATGGACAGCAACAGCTACTTATCCTGCTGCAGAGTTAACTCAACTAGCAGATTTTTCGTTCAAATACATGGTAACTGAACTACCAATCTGGTTTACAAAGAGTTCTTTCATTTAAAGTAAATTTTACCTAATCATTGGGTTAATTATTCCTTATTGGAATCTGTGTTCCTATAACTCAAGAACTTATTGAAATATCCCTTGTAATAAGATACTTGCCTTTCACATTTAAATGCTTTCACACCGTCTTTGTTTTTGCGAAGTAACATAGGAATTACTTTTATAATTTCCTGTTTTCAAATTATTAATTGAATACCTGATTATGTACAGGTTTTTGTACACATATGTGATATGGATATGAAAATTATCCACATACAAATGACATACACTACGGTGTATACTTAATACGTAAAATATCATAGTTATTCCGTGTATGTAGTGTGAAAATGAACATGTTCTCTGTGAAGTAAAAACAAACATTTAATATAAATTCTATATGTTTTAACAGAATTATTGGTTTAAAAGTAAGAAAATATAAATTTGACGGATTCGTCGGAACAAAGTAAAGAATTAAATATTACATATAAAACAAATAATACGAAGTTTTCATAATTTACTGTAATGAATTCACTTCACAAAACCATTTCATATATACCTGAGAACTAAATTAAAAGCTCGACATGAGCTGAAATTCTGAAAATTCCCGTGAGTGAGATATCACATGAAAAATTTCTTATTTCCTTAAGCACCATAATAACTGTTCAGTTCAAGTTTTTGAAAGAAAATTTTTCCTATAGTCGTTTATGAATTAAAAAAAAATACTATAGTACTATCTGACTTAGAAAGCAGTCCACTTATTATCCCAAGAAAAAAATTAATAACTGTATTTTTTTTTTTTTAACTAAATCGACCGCTCGGAATTAAGACCCACAATAATTTTCATATTTAATATTGAACTCGGTACCCAGATTCCGCAGTGCCGTTCAATCTAGAATGTTCTAGAACTAATGCATATAACAACAATGTAACTTTTTCTATAACATTAATATCGGAAACTCCTACCTCGTAGCACAGGCGAAAAATGCGACATGTTTCACTAGCGCTCCTAGCGGCTTGGAATGATTGACCAGATTACAACCAATGCGAAATCTCTATGACGAACACTTAAAGTCGAGTGAAAACAAATAGACTAAATATATATTTACTAGCCAGCCAGCTACGGCGTTGTCCGCGTGAAATTATGTAATGTAATAGTAACTATGGATAAAATATGTGATGAAGGCATTTAACAGCTAGCGTACTCAATAACAGTGAACTATAATTAACTGTCTCAGCTCAGTGTAAAGAGCGCGCGCAATATGTTCGTATGATATCATAGTAATTCCCATCGCAAAGTCTTGCACGGGACACGAACCCGTAACCCCACCCCTTCCACACCACAAACTTTATACAATACCTGAGTGAATGTTAAAGGCAGGCCGTGATAATTCTTTCGTATGTACAGGCTACAGTCCAAAGAGGTTTTATTTATGAGTAGGTTCGCAAAAAGAAACCAACTGTTGAATTATTTCTCCGTGATCATTCTCTTTTTTCGGGAGACTGTAACATTTTACTGCTTTTCACCTACTTAATTTTCGAATTTCATAAAAACAAGAATTAGATTTGTAGATGTTTACATAAGCTTCATTCTTATCAAAAAATCATCTCGATATCTCAACGGGTATATGCGGTACAGATGATTATTTGAAATCGCATTCTATTTTTTAACAGCTTTCAAGGACGAATTAAAAAAAAAACCTGAAATATTTTTTTTTTTTTTTGGTATTTACGTAAGATTTATTTTAAAGCAAAAACAATTTCAATATTTCCACTGGTTTAGGAGATAAGTGGGATTAATAAAAAAAAAACACATTTTATTTTTTAAGAGCTTTCAAGGACGAATTTCGAAAAATTGTAAAAACATTTGTTAGATATTTACTTAAGCATCATTAAAAAAAAAAAAATCACCTCACTATATGAAATGGTTTAGGAGAAATCACGGATTAATGAAAAACACATTTTACGGCTTTTCACCCCCTTAAATTTCGAATTTCGCAAAATAAAAAAATTCGCTTATATGTATTTCTTTGGG
Organism: Medauroidea extradentata; assembly: GCA_003012365.1. Lineage (NCBI taxonomy): Eukaryota > Metazoa > Arthropoda > Insecta > Phasmatodea > Phasmatidae > Medauroidea > Medauroidea extradentata. The sequence continues at coordinate 7,120 of PNEQ01125193.1, forward strand.
CAATATTATGAAGTTAAAAAAATTATGATAGCATTCCCGGTTAATGAGATATCAAGGATTCTTTTAAAACATATTTCACCCCTTTTTCACCCCCTTAATTATCGAATTTCGAAAAATTCTTTCTTAGTGGGCGCCTACGGGGCAAGTGGAAGCTTCCCTCAAAATTTTATGGTTCTAGGTCCAGTGGCTTGGGCTGTGCGTTGATGAGTGAGTGAGTGAGTGTGTCAGGACACATTTTATTTTATATATTAAGATTAGTTGTTTTGAACTCTGGCCATCACTCCAAATCGCTATAAGCGCTAGTGAAACATGTCACACAATTTCATAGAGAATTGCCAGTGTTGGTGTAGTGAGGTATTTGGTATTTGGTAACATGGAATAAAATTACTTATACAGGTCACAGTAAGTCAATTATTTTTGGGTAATGTACAGCTTTGAACTGTGTTTACAGTAATGGTATTTAATAAATTTTTACTTACACCAGTTGCTAACTTAATCATGTAAGCTTATTTGCTCGTATTTTTATTAATATGAACTGATTAATAATTCCACAGTTAAAAAAAATATATTTCAGCTCGTTTTCAATAACAATTATATATCAATTAGTTTTTACCATTACGTAAGTTCCTGTTTCTTAACGTGTAAATTTAATAAGTAATATCCGAAATTAAATTAAACATATAGGAAAACTACTGATTTACATTCATCAATGTTTCTATTGCTGATATTATGACTAAACTGAAACACAAATACACTTTTATTCATTAGTTTACAACTTATTCCTTTAACACGTAGTAATACGTGTCTGTAATCTACACTAATAGCAAACTGTTTTCAAAAAGGTTTTAAATACAAGTTGCTCAATCATTTATACTACTGACGCAAAATACATTTGGAAAGAATTTGGGAATTTAAACTTTGTCTAAATTTTACGTTTTGACTCACTGCTATTTTAGACATTTAACACAGATGTTGTTTGTTTTTATGTTATCATAAAGCGAAGTACGTTATTTTTACTGTCTCACTTATGCCCTAGTTTGCCTAATACTTTGATATTGAACCTTTTATTCATAATGTTTGTCAAATATTTAGCACAATGAAAATGGTATGCACTTTTCAGTATCCATGATAAATTTTTTTGTAAACCAGTGACAATATTTACGTTTCATCTAAAGTATAAGGGCGCGGTCTACCGCAATTTTCATCACCATTTTTTAATTTTTATTTGTACCAGATATTTTTTTCTTATTTTAGACACAAAATGTGACTAAATTAGGCTCTTATGAAATTATTTTATCTCTCATAATTTTCTCGCAATGGCTTGTTAAAGTCATATTTTGCATGTTTCCGTTTTAACGACTACACTAAAACCAACTGATTAACCAAACTAAAAAAAATCACAGTAGATAAAGTCATTACAGGCTACAACGACATGCGTATAAAAGTAAAGAATAAAAATTATTTGTATTAAAAAAGTACTAAAACTAAAAATTTTTAAAAATTCAATAATTTTTTTAAATACAAATAATTTTTTTTTCTTTATTTTTATGAGCATGACATCGTAGCCTGCAATGTCTTTAACTACTGTGATATTTTTTTGTATGGTATAACAGTTGTTTTTAGTGTAGCCCTTAAAAAACATGCAAAATATTACTCTAACAAGACATTACGCGAAAACTATTAGAGATAAAAAAATTTCATAAGAGCCAATTGTAGTCACGTTTTCTGTCTAAAATAAGGAAAAAATATCTGGAACAAATAAAAATTAAAAATGGTGATGAAAATTGTAGTAGACCGCACCTTTAAGGGATTTTTATAGTGTTTTGAATACAAATACTTCAAAAAGATTTTGCTAGTAACTTACAGTATGCCTCAGTTTTGTAGTTTACGTTTCATCAAAACACCTTCGAGTTAGTTCTTAAAGGAAATCTCATTGTCAACGTTATTTAACCTGTGTAACTGATGGTCTCAAAACGTATCTCGAACGCTGGAAGCTAGTTATAGTCTCGTACAAAGAAGTGAAATTATGATTTGGTACTTTCTGTGCGTACATATTTAAGAAGGTCGCGATAAATCATTACTTATTAATAATAAGTTTTGTTATATTTTTGTAAACACAACAATAAGAACAATAACTCACAAAGAAAGAAGCAAGGACAGTAGCTTGCCCTTAGTAAGAACACCAACACAAGAATTATTTAAATAAGATCAGTCATCAGTTCAGATGAATTATGAATAATTGCTGAACCAATACCTGTGAGTGTGTTGACAGGAAAACTAAGAGTTCGCCTGTCAATTATGCCACCCGACAAGGCACCTCAGCTAAACGTGTGGCTGTTTTCTAGGCGAGAAATTTTTTGTGTCTAAGACACTGAAATATATATCATCCAGCTCACGAACATTATCACTCTTGTACTAATACCACTGAGGATGTCAGAAGTGAAAACAAAAATTATTTTAGTTTTGGCAAAAAAGTTCCAAAAATAGTGTGGTTATCGTCTATAAGACATAAAGTTGGAAAATCTTACTTATAGAGCATGGCAGCATCTTGATCTCACTGCCGTGTAACACAATTTCCAGAAATTTTTCAAAAACTTTTTTGCATTTATATTCTTTATCATAGTCAACCATTAAACGAAAAACTTAATACCAACAAACTTGTTTTCCATTTAGCAACGCTTAGAGAACATATCAAAGTTCAGGTGACTGTCACTGGGCAATACATAATTAAATAAAATTTTTAAGATTCCAAAAGGGATAAAAACAGTTAATTCATATTGATAACTACATAAGTATTGTAAAGAAACAAACACCTACAATTGCGCCACATGAGTTAAACGTAATTATTCTCATAAATATATTAAAATTCTTACTTATTACAGTGGTCATAAGTTTCGGTGTATTATGAATAATTGTTGAACTTATAAACTGGCTGTAAGAGTTCTGCCTGGACAGCCACGAGTGCGCCTGATAGATAAGGCACCACGCACGGCACCGCAGCTAAACGTGCGGCGGTCATTTAGGCGAGACGTGACAAGCAATGCGACTCACGACGATGTCAGCTAGACCACGTGAATATATTATAAGCACTCTGCACCGATGAATTCGTAATTTTATAATTGTTCCAAACACTGAGCAACTTACATACAATAAAAGTAATTTCCCACAAATAAAATAATTTTTGTTTCCATAGTTTTCGTACATGTGCACGTCTAAGTAGCGATATGAAAATTTTCGCTACTTACCCAAAATAAAAACTATTCATACGATACGAATGAAATAATTATAAGTGAAAGTAATTGTATTAAGCTACAGAAAGACGCATTTGTATTTTCACGAAAAAAAAAATAGTTTTAAAAAATACAGGTTACACAAATATTTGCAAAAATTTATGTACATCCAAGAATTTGACACATGCTGTAAGTGGATATGTACAATTTTTTTTTTCAGTTCTAATGAGGCAATTTATGATGTGGTAAAAGAAATAAATGTTGTGATGGCATGCACACTAGCCAGAAATATGCGTCATTCATAAATGACAATGTGTCCAGTAATAGCAATAATAGCTGTTTTGGTCACACTTGTTTTCCAGAAACATGTTCGGCTCGCCGCAACACCTCCCCTCCTGCACCGGATCTCTAGTGGATAATAGGAGACTTTTTACACAGCTGATTGCAGACACAATCATGGACACCTCCAAGACAGACTTGGGAAAACATGTTTGTCCGTTTAGTAGCCCAACTATCTGGCAATATAGAATTGACAGTCCTTACAAACCACGAGCGGCGAGCACTCCTGTCCAGACACACCGCGAGTTATACAGAGCACCTGCCATGTCTTCCAACTAACTGGGCGTACCACCGCACAGACCACGGTTGCCCTTACAAACAAATCAGAAAATTGCTGAAATATACCTATTAGGATTAGTAGTAAAATAATAAAGGTGCATTAAACGTTTGTAACATTCAGAAATTTACTACTGCTGCATTTTCTATATTTATTAGGCCATTATGATATATTTCATTTCGTATGTAAGATTACATCAAATTAATATTGAAAAATCTTAATTCCTAAATTTGCAATGTAATTTAAGACACTTGATGTTTTATGCAGATAAATGAGGCCTATATAATATAATATTTGTCTTCTGTATTTGATTGATGAACGGTTATGTACTATGTAAGCAAAGTTTTTACACTACGCTGAAAATACAAGAAAACACACTGGTTACCAAGGATTATTGATGTAAAAAAATGGAGATGCATAGGCTATAACAAGAAGAGACATGACAAATAAAAAATGACGTATTGTATTTAATAATAATTATTCAAACAAAATAGTTTTAAATCTAAGTTCGCATGTTTTTGTACGGAATGAAGTATAAAATAATTAATCGTCGTATAAAATTATGCGTAAGAATAAAAAAACAACGCGGGTCGCATGCAATAGATAATTGATGCATGAATACTTCATTTCAGTCGTTAACAATTTGGTTTCACTGTAAATGATATGAAATGTTGTGTGCGTATACTCAGGGATAGCTACGCCCTACAATCCTTACTATTATCTATTGTATGCGCCCCACGTTTGTCTTTTGAAATATTACAATTATTATCATAGGAAAAGTTATTTTATACCTTTGAGTCAGTTTTAAATAGAGGTCAATAAAAATAATTATTTTCAGCTTTTTACTCCTGTGTGTATGAAATTATGCAATATATTTAAAACAAATAAAGATTATATTGAACAAAATAAGAATAACAGAGAAGAAAGTGAGTTCATATTGCATTGTCAAACGGTTCTGACTTATGCTTAAAGTTTGCAAGTCTCTAGTTCAGCGGGAAGTTAGTTTATAGTAGAATATTATTTTTATGTAAATAATTATTCCACGGTTTTTTCCTCTTATATGGCATTGCTATCAAGTTCTGAGCTATATTTGAAGTTTCACGTCCCTACCTCGCGGGAAAACCAGTTTAACGTGTTATGTTAGTAATTTTTTGTATTTTTTTTATATTGATTTGTTATGCGGTTCTGAGCTACGTTTAAAGCTTCAAATATAAAGCGAATCGATATGTTAGTTTAAAATCGATTTACAAAATTTTTATCGAACAAGGCTACAGACAAGAAACCGAGTTAATTAAATTGCGGTAAAATAGTAAAGTGTATATACTTTACTCTGTATTCTGTAAGCAGTTGAAAAAGGGATAAATGCCTGCGTACTATTGTGGCTTAACTGAGGCGGAAATCCGAATATATATAAATAAGATACTTCTGAAAACATAAGCATTAGTATGATGTCAAACACTTCAAGGTTTTAATAGTGTCCTTGAAGAACTGCTGTGAAGAGTGTACTAGAAAGAAAAAAATCACATAATATACTTTTATGAGTTTTTCCCTGTTATGGTAATTTTTTAAATCCCTCATAGATTTCCTATAATGGTAATTGTATATTTAGCACCACATCCAATTCAGGTAACATAAGTTTCACATCTAGCACTCTTCTATACTTCTTTTCATACCTTTCTCTGTGCCTGTTGCACTTTTCCCAGAATAGCAGATATAAAGAGAAAACTTATTTTTTACAGTACTCAGCACTTCCTGTCAGTAAGCATCATCTGATAAGAGAGGAAATATTATGCGAAATATTTGTTCCTTACTCTTAGTTTTGACAAACAAGATGCACAGTTTCCTTCTAGTCACACCTCGGCAACAAGTTAGGAAATTAATACAACTTGTATTTAAAGATAACATTCAGCCCTACAGAAAATAGAAAAATCGCAATACCTTTCAACTTACGGTTCACTTACATTCAACAAAAATCTCAGGGTAAAATCCCGACCGGCATGACATTTGCTACGTAAGTAGATTTATATAGCATGATTCCGATAAGGTTTTAGTAAAACCACAATAACATGGGCAACTACAATATGTTTGAGGCACTTGTCTATTCTCAAACCCTGTTCTCAGAGCAACGAGATAAGAAAAAAATTCAATAACCATCTTCAACTCGCTGACTATAGTCTCAGCTGTGATGGCTCGCTTTACTGGAGAGTTGGTGTACAACACACGCGTAAACATTTTCCACGAATTATCATAAGCCCGCAAAAACTTACAGCTGAAAATTTGGATACTGTTTGCCTACATGCGTAGCTACATTATGCTGGAAGAATTAACTGTCCACCTGTGTTCGCACTTTTTGTATTATAGGTTCAACTAAACAATACGCATAAAACATATGATACTTTAAAAAGCTGCAATAAAGTTAAAAATATATAAATGCCTGTACATTTTCAAACAAATATTTTTAAATTAAAGATTAACCCTTTCAGAAAGAAAAAAAAATCATTGATTAAACTCAACTCTGAAACCAGAACATTTCACATTGAATTTGTGTTTTTCAGGAAACAAAATTATACCACATTTATGCTAGTTTAGGACCTAATGGAGACGTAAATAATAAACCGAATTAATTAACATCTGGTAGAGTAGTAAAGCGGATAAAGGATAATACATTGAGCTCATTTTGAAGACCTTACAAAAAAACTGGATTTTCCGAATTTTGGTGTATACAATGGCATTGCTGCGATCTTCAGCCGACGCATAACCACTCTGGCAAATTCTGACAACTTCACTCGCGCTATGCTGTCGGCTGCTACTGCGGCCATAGTGTAGAAAGAGGAAGAAGTTTCATTTCAGACGTTCCCTCGGGATTTTGATCAGCGCGCAATCATTCCATACGTGCTCCATCATTTATGGCACCTGACAGAGGTCACACATTGGATGTGCAACTACCCCGAATCCATGTAACTTCGCTTTGAAGTTGCCATGTCCAGAGAGAAACTGCGCCAGATAGTGATCCAGGGGAAACTTAGAGCGCAGTCGTACACGGACACCGGGAAATATCTTAAAGGTGTTTAAGTGCGATAAAGTCATAATTTTATATTTATTTGAAATAGTGTTAGTTTTGTAGACGATACGTTTTAGTGCTGTTTCTTCTTGCGGAACAATTTTAGCTGGCGTAGATTTCTCATAACGGAGCGGCAAAGTCAAAATTTGCGTGTTCTGCTGCCATGCAAATAGTGAAAACCAATTGACTTGTGTACGTGAAATAATTCACAGTGAAATAAAATGATATTGGCTACGTAATAAAACATTTGAAAAAATCCCGCGAACGGTTTTGTATTTTTAAAACAATTGCTGAGTTTGCAACTATTTTCTGTACATTTGCTATTTTTTAAAATTCAAAATGTTACGTTGTGTTTTTTTAAATGTTTTATTTTATAGCTCATGGCATGTAAGTTCTCAGTGAATTATTTTGTCAAGTTAGGTCACTTGGTTTTCGCTATTTTAATGGCAGTGTAACACGCAAATTTCTTATTTGACGCACCGTTATGAGAAAACTATGAGAGCTAAAATTGTTTCGTTAGAGTAAAATGTACAAAAAATTTTCGTCTACAAAATTAATAACAATTCATAAAAATATAAGATTATGAGTTTATCGCACTTGAACACTCTTAACAGAGGCTACCCATCTTCCCTGCAATGTCTCAACAGTGTTCTCCCGAGCAAGCTTCGCAGAGCCGTGCTTCAGCTGGTTTCTCAGTTTCATTTCTCTGAGAGCACCATTTTCATGCAGCAGAAGATCCGGGGGTATCATACCTGTGAGGACGGTGATCGCATCAGTTGACACTGTTCGGTACGCCATTGTGAACTCAAGCAGCACTTTGCGCTGGACGTTCAGGAGCTTGCGAAGTACACGCACGTGATCAGTCACTTTGCACGAAGCGATGGCACAATACGTCATGATGGGCTCAAAGAATCCTTTGTACAGGCACGTCAAAGTCTAAAAGTTCAAGCCACTGCTGGGTCATCCCTCTCAGCTTCTGGAAGAGTACCACAGCTTTTGGAGCGATGTACTTCACAAGTGATATGAAGAACACACGTTCGTCTAGAATCATGCCCAGATACTTGTAGGTTGTACAAACTCCAAGTGGCAGCCATTCGAACCTACTTGTTGATGATTGAAGACAGCTCACGACGAGACTTGGAGCGTAGAGCAGAACAGGCTACACAGACCATCTACGAATGGTCGCTGTCGGTGAAACTGAGTTTTTCTGTTTCTAAGACCTTGTGAATGATGCTGAAAGGTAATTGGTAAGTGTTACTCATATTGAACTTTATGCTGTTTACTACTGAATGACAAAGCTATTAACTTAATTGCGATTGCATCAGGAAATGCAGACTATAAAACACGATTGCTGCATGCCGCTCCATCCCGCTGGCCATGTTATATTGTGTACAGAGCAATTTGAACCATAGCATACGCATGTGCAATGCGCATAGCGGCCATTAATTTGAACACTGTCTGTCGTAATGACACACGAAAGTGAACACACTGCTGTTGTCTTCCGCCAACACACTACTCTATCATCGCTATTAAACCATTACATATTTCACCAATTTATATTTACCATATGAGACCGGACTTATGGGACAACCTGTATGTATGCGTATACATTCACACATACACACACATACATACATACATACCTACATACATACCTACCTTCCTACCTACATACATACATACATACAGTCCGTAAATCATGGACCCCATTTCAGACGGCTATAACTTCGGCTACAGAGGTGCTATCATAAAACTGTTTATTGTAATGGAAAACACACATTCATGCGACTTCACCAGATAGTAAACCACTTCAACATGGGCCCCATTCGTAACCCGAAGCACTTACAGCCGAAATGTGATATCGTCCCATACATTGTGCAGCATTTCTTGTGTGATGAAAGCGACAGCATAATTCTATCCAGCGTTTTATTTCCTGGACGTCGGGCACCGTAGTTGCATACACTTGGCCCTTTACATAACCCCATAAAAATAAATCTAATGGTGTGATGTCTAGAGATAAAGGGGGCCAAGGAATGTGACCATCACACCCAATCCAATGATCGGGGAACTTGTCGAGGAATTGTCGGACTTCCATCCCCCAGTGTGGGGATGCGCCATCTTGCCGGAAGATTATTTATGCTCACGAACTGCGGTGTGGTGTACAGTTAAAACATGTAAAGGTAATTAGTAGCCCGCACTCTTATCTCCTGGAAGGAAAACGGTCCAATCATGCTCTTTGTGGAAAGAGTATACCACACATTTTTCTTGGGCCTGTCACGTTCGTGTCCGACAAATGCATGTCGGTTTTCTGACCCCCATATGCAACAATTGTGTCTGTTGACTTTTCCGGACACATGGAACTGAATAAAATATTCTTAAGAAACTGTTCGTCTTGTTCCATACGCGGCAGGATTGCATTTGCTAACTGTTGCCGTAAAGGCTTGTCATTTGGGAGCAGTTTCTGCACTATTTGTGATTTGTAAGGACGGAAACTTGACCTTTTGTGGAGAATTTTGGTGAATTGTTGTGCGTGGGATATGCAATTCTCGACTTGCACGGCGAATTGATTTCTTCGGACTACGGAGAAATGCACCTTGAATTGAGCTGTCGTCTCTGCACAGGCACGAGGCCTACCAACTCCTGTTTTCAACAACACACCGCCAGTTTCTTGGAATTGTTTGAGCCACCGATTCAGTGACTTCTTTGTGGGTGGAGGTTTCTGATACTGCCTCCGATAACGTCTCTGTGCGGTCACTGGAGATTGTGTTTCCCACAACCACAGAACGCACATTGCTTTCTCCTGTACCATAAACATTGTCCTTTTTAGAAGTCCCCTGAATCAGACAGACTAAATTTGTAGGCATTTAGGCGTACAGTTCACAAAACCTATTTCCGATAGCACCCATATACCCCAACTTGTTGCCTCTTGAAATGGGGTCTATAATTTACAGACATCCTGTATGTATGTGTGTGTGTATGTATACAGTGCGTTTACTAATAAAGGGGTATTTTGGTTATTTCCATATTAAACTGGGTCATCGATAAGTTGATAATATTGCATCTTGTCTAGTAACTACGTTTTATACAACATTGAAGATTGATCGAACGTCATAAAGCACATGATGGATTAGAAGCTATCCACATTTCTGAAAATATACAAGAAAAAACACTCAAAATATAAGGGTTTCAGAAAAAAACACATAAGGTGCATTCCTGTGTACATACTGATCATAAATATTTTGCCTAAGTTGAAAGGGTGATAGAGAGAGAATCAAAGAAAACATTTTGCACGCTAGAATGTGTGACTGTAAATGGCACGAGGCATGTAAAATGGAAGGAGGAATATGAAATGACAAGCAGGCAAAATATAATATTGGAAAAAATTTATTAGACGAGCACATGCTCGAAAGGGCGACTAACAACACGTGTGCACAAGTTAGAATGTTTTCCGATTCGGCAGTTGCCTTTTGGGAAATGGGTTCCCATACAACTAACTGTCCACTTGCTCATCCGTAACAATTTGCTGGCCTCATGTATCACTTGACTGCATGCAAGCTCGGTTTAAGTGTAACACAACAGACTAAACAATAAATATCGTTAGGGAAAGATACCCAAGTACCCGAGGTGTAAATTTTCGAACAATACTTTATTGACATAATTGGTATTAACGTAATCATAATTTTGAAGCGGAAAAGCAATTACATATCTCGATGACTTCAAAAGTTACTAAGGATTAACAGAAAACACATTTCGTGTTTTTCACCCATGTATGGGGTTGAATTTCGAATAATCCCTTGTTTCGAAAAATGCATTGTTTGTGGTCGCCTAAGTCCTGAAGGTTATCCACTATAGAAATTTCACGTTTCTAGGTCCAGCAGTTTGGGCGTTGCTTTGATGTGTTAGTCAGTCATCCAGTATTCTTTATATATATATATATATATATATATATATATATATATATATATATATATATATATATATATATATAATGTACTCAAAAGTTAAAATGTCTTGGGTCACAATTAATAATGTTTTTTGTTATGTATTATTCTAGAAAACATGGTCTTCAAAAGTGCTTACTGTATAGCGCATTACATATAGTTACAGCCACTGATATTAGATGAAAAGAATTTTGCGTCAACTAGTTCCAGTGTTTTACGTGCACATCTACAGCTCTGTTTAGTTGTTATTGTCAGCATGAATCTCAGCAGAGGCGTTACTCAATTGATTGCGAATAAGATAAGGTAAGTGGGCTTTACGTCTCGTCAACAACGAGGTCGTTGTAGACGGTCACACACATCTTGGTACAATGACAGTAGCTGGGAGAGGAGTAGGCCATTGCCTTTGCAAAGGAACCATTCCAGCATTCGCCTGGAGCGATTTCGGGAAGCATGGAAAATCGAAATCAGGGTGGTCGGAACCGAGGATAAAATCCGAATCCTACCGATTGCGAGTCCAATGTGTTACCGCTGCGCCACCTGGCCCGGTGACAATGAAAAAGGCTACGACACCATTAGTCTGTGGTTCGCGGCCAGAATCCCAAGACGCCGAGAGTTAAAATTATCCAATCACTGGCCACGAAGCAGAGCGGCAGAGTGAACTTAGTAAAATAACTAGGTAACTTAATTTTTCCAAGAATAATTTATCTACATATTTCTACACTGCCCTTATGAATGTTTATATTTATGTGCATATAATTAAACATTTGTTTAGGAGGAGTGTTGTAGAAACACACATTTGTATTTCTACAATAACTATGTGTATGACAAAATCAATTAGCAGTGTTACAAGTAGACATCTCCAGCTACATAGTTATTTAGTTGTAGCGTTAAACCCACGATATGCATTATTACCTTATGTGGTGGTGGTAATTTATCAAGTGGGTCAGCCTTTAGAACTGCCGTTGGAATGGGAGTAGTTGTCTTGGCAGCCACGTAAATGTGGGCGCCCTTGATCAGATGGACAGTTTTGGAGCCGGTGGGCGTGGTTATCTCGGCCGCATATCGATGACGTCACCTCGCCGCCCGTGCACTGGGTCGCTGCGGGGTGGCAGGGAGGGGCGAGGAGGGGGTTGACGGGACGCCCCCCTACTATTGGCTGCTCGCCATGCGACGCCCGGGCGTCCTTGTGTCCCCCTGCCTGCCCCAGTAGCGCAGCGGCGTCCACGGAGGACGGCACGAGCAGTGCGCGGTGTAGTACTGGCGCTACATGGAGTGCGTGCTTCGTGCAAGGTGTTGGTGTACTCGTGTGTGACCGCGTGTGTTCGTGTGTGCCGGCGTGAACACCCACGCCACAGGATCTCCACCCGGCGAGGCGACCACCTCGTGACCGGCGCAGCCACAAGGTTTGTCCACTGCACTACCCTCTGTTACACACACGACTGGATCCAAACCCTTTTGAAAGAAATGGAGGGGGGAGGCGTATGTCCCTCCCCAACTAAATCTGTTTTTTCGAATGTTGTGGAAAGACAAGTAAAAATTTGGATAAAAATTGTTAAACTGCTGCAATATTAATTTAGTTTTAGTAATTTAGAAATAGAATTTTTGCTATGCGAAAAATCTATACTTCGAAATTATATGACACTTTTTTTTTTAAATTTAATTTTCGTTGATGTACACATAAACATTTTAAGTACACACTACAACACAGAATTCTACGTTACAAAATAACGTTAATGACTTTTCCCTCAGCCAAAAATTGTATACACTTATATTATTAACTCTATTAGTTTCTTCCAATCGAATATTATTTTACTGTTCTAACTTTGTCAAACAAGGCCTGGCCAGCCCCTTTGATATGCCGCCCGGGGGACGTGCCCCCTCTTGCCCCCTTCTAGATCCGGCACTGGTAACATACATGCTCCTGACATATCTTGTGACAGTAGGGATGACTGTACATTTCATAACGTTATATTTTAGGTGGTTTTTATGATTGAGAAGTAACTCTAATTGGACGGTGATATGCATCAGTATACTATGCACCAATTGTAAGCTATTGGTGAAACACGATAAAACTCTTTCAGATTACAAAAAAAAATATTTTTAGTCATTTAAAGTTAATATATAAAAAACAAGACATAGGGCTAAAACAATTTTCCTATAACTGCTCCGAAGATGAAGAATATTTTGTACATGTATTGCAACTGATACATAATCTATAGGGACACCTGATTTTCGCGAAATGAATTTTGTCCCAATTTGCCTCAGTGCCTTACGTGCACACCTGCAGTTCTGCTGCCAGGTTACTTGCAGCGTGTCTGTGTAAAGAGCCGTGCCTCATTTGACTGAACCAATTACGAAAACTTTCCTGCAACACCACATGTCTGTGATTTGCCGGTAGAATCCCTAGGCTCGTGAGATTTACAATATCCAATTAGCGACCACGAAGCAGAACTACAGATTGCACGTAAGTCACTGAAACAAAGTGGGACAAAATATATTCACTGATTCACCTGTGATATGTTGGCACTCTTAATTCACTAAATAAACAGTGACTATTTTCACTTATTCAAGTTGTTTAAACTTACAAGACATTTTGAGGGACCCGATAATGGCGTTTCTAATAAACGTGTCGAATTTTCAAAATAGTTTCAAGCATATGTATATAAATTTAACACGCGTTAAATAGTTTCGTCAAATGAGAATAACCGAAACTTGCTGCAAAGTATTTGAAGCTCAGGTAGGGGTAAGGGTATTCAAGAGCGTTTAATATTGAATTTTTTTAAAGAAATATTGTAAGTTATGTAGACGATACTTGTGAATACAGTTTACTCTTAAGAAACAATTTTAGCTCGCAAATTTTTCTCATAACAGTGCGTAAAATTGAAAATTTGCTCATTACACTGCCTTGCAAATAGTGAAAATCGTTTGACTAACTTGAACTGAATTGTTTACAATGAAACAACAATTCATCGGCTAAATTATCTAACATATAAAAATTAACACAATGAACAATCTGTACTTTAAAAAATTGCTGAGTTTGCAACTTTTTGCTGTGCTTTTGCAATTTTTTTTTTAACTCAACATGTTAAGTTGTAGGTTTATAAATGTTGGGTTTCGTAGCCCATGACGTGTCATTTCGTTGTAAATTATTTTATTTCAATAAACCAATTAGTTTCATTATTTGCATGGCAGCGTAACATGCTAATGTTTACTTCTGTTACGCACCACTATAAGAAAAACTATGCGAGCTGAATTGTTTCGTAAGACGAAACTGTACTGACAAGTACCGTTTACAAAACTTACAGTATTTCGTGAAAATATACAATTGAGAAGTTGGCTGGAATAAAGGCTTTAGTAAGCTAAAGCCTTTCTTCAACCAAGCAATTATTCTTGTTCGATTATGTCCACAGAAGACACCTACAAATTTTTGTACCAATATCTAAATTCTTCACTAAGTTACGAAATTTTGTATTGACCTGTGTTGGTACCACTATTCTATTAATGATTTCTGCTTTAATTTTGACCGTGTTCATAATGACTTCTATTAATTTGTGTAATGTAAAAATATGTTACTTATTAGTACTAAGAGAAAATAATGTGAGAGAGACGTGAAATAATAAAAAACTAATTTCTCCAAACATATACCTGTCATTATTTCACAATGCAATTTTCTTACTGAAGCCTTTATTCCAGTCGACTCCTCAATAATTATGGTTTTATTTCACTTGAACACTCTTAAGGGCGCAGCTGGGTGGCCGTACTAGTGTTACCAGGGTCTACAAGGGCGGAGTGTTGAAGGCCACACAGATGCGCGCATCACGCCTCAAACTAGACTCTTAGGAGCAAGAATTGTAACTGATGTGTAGTCTTCTCGAGGAAAGCTCGCCACTGTAAGCTTTTCAAGGGTGTCACCATCATTATATGGCGTAATAATACATAAGCATATGTAATAAACACACATACACGTATACAGGCGCACCAGGCGAATTCTGAGCTTAATTGGAGACGAAAATGTTCGTCGCAAAATTTTGTACGATGACACATTAATAATGTACAAAGTGGCTACATAAGACCGTAGTTAGTCCTTTCTTGCACTCCTCAGATACATTACTTATGTTAGTGCAAATGTTCTGACCTGCATATTATTGGTCCAGTTTAAAATACCCAGCCGTCCAAACACGATTCTATGTTTACTTGACGTAACGTACGTGACGGAATACCTGGTCGTTAAACTCAAGAGGGGACAATCTCCGTGCAGCGTTTTACCTATCTGCCATCAGTGCTTCAAAATAAAGAAGTCAGTGACTATGTAATAAAGTAAGAAGGTGTACAAAAATGTAGTCTACGAATTGTCGAGCCTTGTTTTTCTATAATAAACGAGGGGAAAAAGTTATGTCGAAAATTGTGAAAATTCACTCCTTCGGCGCTCCATACACCCGTCCCTCTCCAACTATTACGCCCTTAAGGTCCAAGTGACTGTACATGCTGAAAGTGAAAGGCGTGTCAGTCTCTCTCGTTGTAGTATGCGACGTACTGAAGACTACGATGAAATTAGTCTTGCAGCAATTCGCCGTATACTGATGCGAGGATTGTCAAGCACGCAGTCCAAAATGTCGTCTTCAATAGCCAGCCGGCGGCCTCCGGCGGCGTGCCTTGATATTATGTGCGCACTCCCAGTCTCACGCATGCGACGATTAACTGCAATGAATGTTTGAGCGTTTGGCAATCGTCTTATTGGGTATTTTTCCGCATATCTCCTTCGCGCAGCAGCTGTATTGCACAATGTTTCTCTAAAATTATGTCACTGAGTTCCTCGTTACTCCACTCCTGCATGGCTACTGTGTGTCACATCTGAAGTGTGTAGGTAAGCAGAAGTTGCAGATTTGTTATGCATATCTACCCTGGCGCTCATCATAGTCGACTGTTCGCCAATAGGAACATTAGCTAACTACCAGACATTAACAAACATCTTTCCAAACTACCCATGAGAATAGGGACTCTTATTTTTCGCGAAAGGAATTTTGCCCCAGTTTGTTTCAGAACCTTACGTGCGAATCTACAATTCTGCTTCATGGTTATTGGCAGTTTGTATTTGTGAAGTGACGTTTCTGATTTGACTGTGCTTATAAAAATAAGTTTACTACAACACCACTCGTCTGTGATTTGTTGGTAGAATCCCGAGGCTCGTGAGAGTTAAAATATCCAATTACTTACCAGGAAGCAGAACTGCAGATGTGCACGTAAGGAACCGAAACAAAATTGCGGCAAAATTCTATTCGCCAAAAACAAGGGTCCCTACCCATGAATTTCAATAAATAAATTATGATCTGTGTAACGAGTACACTGCGTAATAATTTTGTGAAATGATCGAAACGTTGTTAACAGAACGCACATATTAAAATTATTAAAATATTTCCTACTTTTTAACATTTTATATATGTAATATTTTTACAGGTTTTATCAACTAATTTTGCCGAATGTTTCACATGCTTGGTACTTAATAATTTTCCAAATACATTCTCTTGTGGTCACCAGATTGCTCTTAAATATGTTAAAGTTTTAAAACAACTAAATGTTTTACGTTACACCGTAACGCACTTTCAAAGTACAGTCTTTGCTATCTGTATTGATGAATCAGTAGAATATCTATTGAACTGTTTGCGCAACTGTTGCTTATGTTAATCATACACTGTTTACATAACAAGAAACACATTTTGTAACGTCACTTATAACATTACTTACGCCATTAATGGGATGTCTGTTTCGTGTAGTTTCGTATCCAAAGCGATACAGATTCAACTATCTGTGGGATTACCTGGAATTGGGATTTTGTAAAACGCAGTGACATTGATTTGTGGGATTAATTTTAATTCCACTACTTTCCTCACCACAGAATGCAATTGCTGTACCGTGCTATGCAACCTACTTTTACACCATTTGAGTTATAATTATTTAACTGAAAAATATATCGAAATCGCACCATTGCGACACGCCTATTTATTTGGTTAAACGCCTTGCAAGACAGTCGCGATGCCTGCATATGTTTCAGGCAATAAATTTTTTGTATTTTAAATGGAAGAATATTTACATGTCATTTTCGCGAAAATGGTTTTTTCTAGCACATTCCGACAAGACTACCATTTTTATTACACTTGTGAACCTGGTCAATGTTCTGTAGTACAACCTTAATAACAATGACGTACTACAAGCCAAAACAAGACTTTGTACCTCATTTGAACAATGATGGGCCAGTGAAATTAACAAACTAAATGTCTGAGAATGAAGAACAGTCATTGTTGATACAGTGCTCAGAGTATCGCTGTTTAATATGTAGTAGTTTTTAAGATATGAATTAATTTGTAATTCGAAAATCAATTTTCAGGGTAGCATTACTCACACTATATTAATTTTTGGAACAAATTTAAAACATGTTTTTCTCAAAGTTTGTTGTGAGCTATCATCACGCAGATTAATACACTCCGTCCTGATTCACCCTGTATTAACACTCACACGAATGTATGTCTGTGACGTATGCATTCCTATACCGTTCATCAGATTGTGACGAAACTTTGGTGAGCTTTGCGCGAGCCTGCGAAGGTTCCTGACAGCAAATCTGTATATAGGAAGGCAAGGAGGGGAGGTGACGTAGTGGAGCCGAGGGCAGGACAGGGTACCCAAAATATTAAGGGAATTTTTTTTTCAAACGTTTCTAAAACGGTCGTTGATGACCGTAGACACAATTTTGCACAATTAAGAATTTTTAAAAATATTTGGTTGCGAAAATTTATTTTGGGAATATTATATTTTCACCGTAGTTTATTATCTCTAATATTATTATCTGTATTTACATGATTATTTATATAAAATTTGTAGTTAGATCAACTTTTATAAAACTTATATACAAATTTTTCTGTTTGTTTTTAATCTTGAGTTTATTAAAATTCATACAATTGAAGTACACACTAATACGAACTACTTAAGATAATTTGGGCTACGTAAACTTCACTTTGCACGACTCAAAGATACATTAAATTAAAATCACACAAACAAAGACACGGGTAATAGCTAGTTAAACATTGCTGCATGTGTCTATACTTTACAAAGAAAATATGCTTCAGGATATTCGTCCCGGAAAATTTCCGCAAAAAAAGTGTAAAACCATGTTAAGGGTAATTAATGACGATTTATTAATTATTAACATTGTAAAACGACAACTTTTTTCACTAAATAATATTGTATACCCCGTTTTGTACCCCTGCAACATTTTGTATATCTGCCCCGTTTCATAACCCCCTCCCCTCCAATATGTACAGTGTGTTTCGATTCAACACAGAACTGGCAAGTGGGCTGCCTACCCACCCGCAACCGGCTTGAATTCTGCTCGCGGCGCGCTAGCGACGGAGCTACGTTCGATTTCACTGGTTGCGGCCTTCTTACGCAGCATTCTAAACGGTTTAACTCTTTCAACATATATTTACATTGACTTTGGAATATGTTTCAACGATTTATGCTTCAGATCTTGTTATTTAACGCTTCTGTTAATCACTTTTACGAAATATTTCTATAAAATAAACGTTTCTGAACTACATGTAACAAATGTAAAATGGTAGAACGACTAACCTACGAATAACAACACAGGCACTTTAGTCTTACTGCCTAGCAGCGGCACGATATTTTACTGAAACCATAAAATATCATTATTACGAG